>CM073581.1:53622697-53844941 GCA_037074715.1 Magnolia kwangsiensis | reverse complement strand
TTCGAACGCCTATCTACCCAATATAGGCTACAAGTTTCTCTAGCCAGGGATACGGAAACAATATTGACGTCACTGATATTATCACCAATAACCAGAAATGGGGGGAAAGATTGGGGGAAACATGGGGAAAATGGTGGAATTTTTCAGTGAAACTCCAGGAGATGCTAAAATACATATTTATGCACATTTAGGAATTAAAATATTACAAAAAGAATGCATACATAATGAGTTTCCATTTAATGGGGGCCTAAAAGCCTGTGTCGTCGTAAGAAACCAATCCAACCATCCAGCCTTTCATCCAAACATTCGTTGATATTTCCGAATATCGACAGCACATGATATTTCGCCAAGAAATTGTCAACAACTGCAAAGAAAACGAAAGATTGTGGTCTCGATATCACCCATGTTGCAATAATGATAATATCGCGATATGATTGATATTATCATCGACAATTTGAACATTGTATACAACCATGTGTCCATAAAATTTTTGAAATAGATTTTTTTTTAATAAACAGATTTTTTACGATACCGGTACATTGGCGATATTATTGAAATATTATCAATGCACTAGCGATACAAGCGACACCTGGAATTTACACAGTAATTATTGGTGATATCGATACATTAACGATACAAGGGACACCTGGAATTTACACCATTGAAAATATTGGCGATACATCACTGATACCTGGAATTTCTGAGACTACTAGTGTTTTCGGTATCGCTACCAGTGTTATCGATATCACCGAGCTGGAGATTCAGATAAATATCAGGGATATTTCGATAATATCGGGGATACTTCGAACAATGGCTACAAGTACTTAATTAATGGATTACAAATTTCTTATACACTTGTCTTGGATGATTCAACTTGTCTGCAATTCTGATGGTTCTGGTTTTCTTATTCTTCATCATTGTCTTTTTAGATTCTGCAGTCGAGCAAAAGTATTGGCATCTCATTGACCAATGGTAATTCTGTTTATTGCAGATTACAACCTTTAACATCTCTCTGGTTGTCCATGGAACAGTTGCAGAGAATAATGATTTTCAGAAGGTAAATCAGATTATTGTATTTGTAGTTGATCTGCTACATCAGTTGCTGGTGTTCCTTTTCTTTGCTCTCTTGGTCTGCTATTTTTTTAATTTTTGATTTTTTTTTTTAATTATTATTTGGGGGGGGGGGGGGGGGGGGGGGGGAATGGGGTCTTCGACCTTAATAAAATTGTGACCTTTCAAAAAAAACTGATGTGATATGTAATTCTGATTTACGATGTAAATAGGAAGTAGATATTGCTCCCGAAAGATGCCAAGCTTTTTGTTATTAATGGCTTACTAGAGTGGTGTGTTTCAGGCAAAGGGCAACCCATATGCAGTTCCAATTGATATGGGTATCTATCAACAACTAGAAAGTCCTTTGGACATCACAACTAGCACAATCATCAAAAGGATTGTATCGAATCATGAGGCATATCAGGTTCATTTCCATTACTCTATCTCTGCTTTTGTTTTCATTTCGTTGATAGTTGACTTTTGATGCATGAGATTGGTTTTAGTTTTGTGAGTTTTGTCTGTTTGAGACTACTCATCTTGCTTAGGAAAACTATGCATGGGTGCTGGCCTGCTGGGCATCAGTGACAGTGACAAATATGGCTAATGCAACATATGCCCAAGAAGACAATAAATTCATACATAATGACAGATTGTAATGGTTTAAAGAAAAAAAATATACAGAATTACAATATTCAATATATGGACACTATGAGGTCGACCTCATGGGAGCTTCCCATGAGGTGGAGCTGTGTGGACCCCACCGTGATCTATGTTGGAAATCCACCCTGTCAATCAGATGCACCCTTCCATGATGGGCCATGGACCTAAAAATAGGCCGATCCATGAGCCACACCATAGACAACAGTTGAGAGTGGATCCCCACCCATTGAAATGTTCATGATTGTTTATAGGGCCCACTAAGATGTGGTTCAGACATCCAACCCATCCATTATGTGTCCCACTTGGATTAGGGGTCACACCAAGTTTCAGTTGTATCCAAAACTCAGGTTGACCCCACCAAGTGCTTTTAGATGTTTTAGGCATGAGTTCAAACAGTTTCAGATGGTGTAACCCACTTGAGTTCTGGGTACGATTGATTTTTAGGATATCCCATAACCTAGAGGGGACCCACCAAATGCATAGTGTGGATGTCCAGCATAGATCAAGGTGGGCCCAATAGAGCTCGACCTTATGGTACCATTTTCCAGCCCGTGTGCGTGCGTGCACACACACACACACACAAAGAAAAATCAGAAAGGAAGGGTTAAATTGAGAATTTGGAAAAAGATTTTTTAGTGTTAACACGCTTTTTTGTGACAACTGTCTATGCCTACATATCGAGCACCCAAAAGCTTGATATTTTATTTATTTATTTGCATATCTTCCATTGATTTTAATGATGTGTTAGCATCTTTGCGACAAGTTGAAATTTCAAAATGAATCTTTCCTATGATTTCTTACCAAAACCCTCCCAAGTTCCTGTAAGTTGTAATGTCAAATTTGGATATGGAACCATTTTTGAAATTTTTTACCGAAGTTTTTAGATTTGGATTTACCAAATAATGTCTAGACAAATGGAAATTCTGAGGTGATGCTATCTATGGAAACAATTACCAAACTGCCCTCTTTATCTTTTCTTTAAAAAGTGAAGTCAAGATTTGTGAGGCCCACGTGAGATGTGCATGACACCTGACCTGTCCAACAGAAGCATCCAAGGAATTGATAACCGAATTCTTTCATTCCCCCCTGGCCGATGTGCTAGATCAGATTCTTCTACTCCTGCTGATGCCCCAACTCCATTTCATTTGCTTCCAAGGGTTAGGATCGACAGGTTGGTCGCATGTATGATAGGGTCTTTCGCTTCCTTGCTTACTCCACTTCTGGTAGCGCCTTATATTGCCTGAAATGCCCTGGGAGGGGCCCCCAAAATTGATTGATAAACATCTCAAACCTAAAACAATATCTACCACCCAAAAGCATCCAATCCAAATTCGTGTGTATCCTATCTGTTTGTTTCATGTGATTAACATGTTGGGATTCATACGTTGGATGGGTTGGATGTCATGCACATACCACGTGGGCCCCAAAATTCTCTACTTTACTTTTTAAGAAAATAAAAAAAAAAAAAATAAACAATGAGATTTTGGTTATTCCTCTCTTATAAAGCACTGCCTTGAAATTTTGATTCCTCAAGACATTATTTGGTAAAATCCCTTCAAAAAATGCAATCACAGGTTAGTAACAGTTGTGATTAATCGATCTTTTCTAATATGAATGCACGTACACAAGGAGGAAGGCCCCACCATCGATCCGGATCGATGACGACATCTACGGAGGACCTCTTAGTTGGAGGGTTGTGCTATGGTTCATTAGAGTGGACTCGATCATCATGTGGATCCCACTATTAGATCTCATGATCGTGACCCACTACCCTAGATGATCTAGGACTTTGAGTTTTAGTTATTGTCGTTATTAGGAACATCATGGACGGTTTTGATTGCATTGATTAGTTGTTATTTTTGTTACTTCGTCTTTAAGTAATAGTGTGCGCACATGGTGCGGCTTTTGAGGTTTAGGGTTTTCTTATAAATAGGCAACCCCATGTAGGTTTTTTCTCATTGAAGATTATGAATACAATTATGCGTTTTCCTACTTCTCTAATTCTCTGAGTTGAGGAAATCTAATTGGGTGCGAAACCCTCCCTTCTTCGAAGGGCTAACTACCATGGTGCGAAGTCACACCCATCCCAAATCGCCCCCACTTCCTACCCTCTATATCCATCATCTCCCACAACCATCTAATCTTCAAATCCATCCCCTTTTGAAACCAATCATTTCTCTACAGCAGGTTTGCAGATTCAAGCCCTCCAGGAGGGCTGAAACTTCGACGAAGCGTTGTGCACAAACCGGACATCCGATCGATGTGAAATTTGGTGTGTGAGTGGGCCATCCCTGGCCGACCACACCCTAGGTGGCCAATCCCGGTTTCATGGGCCCCACACACGTGCCGGCAGGAACCCACGCACGTGTGTCTAGGCCAAATCATTGTCCACACATGCAGACTGTTTTCAGGTTCTTCTCTCTCCTCTCTTGCCTTAAATCCCTAACCCTAACCCTATATAATCTTAAATTCCAAGTTCTATCCTACTTTGGCAAACCCTAGGCTTTCCTGAAGTGGAATATGGTGAATCTCTTGGATTAGGGAATTATCCTTTGCAAGAGTGGATGAATCTACAATCCTTTGAGCATTGTTTGATTTATAATTTTTAATTGATTTAGCCCTAACGTGTAGGCTTGGATCCTTATAGATTCCTCTTATTGAATGCTTGATCATATGTGGGACGTGGAATTTTGTGATTGTTTAAAATTAGTATGATCTAAAGCTTGAAATCTTACATGTCATATTTAATTTTATGTCCTGTATCACCAATGCAAGCATGCCATGTTCATATTGGTCGGTACCAATACTTGATACAGGAGATGAAATGATCCCCTCCAAAAATTGATAGGCATATCAGCCCATATTGGCTGAAATGGGCTATATTGGTAATTTGGTAATGATATGTCCCTGTATATCACGTTATAGCATATACGCCTTGTAGGTATATGTGCATGTTGGCCTATGACTAGGTCCACGGGTACATACACCTGGGCCTTGCCAGTCATGGGCCTTAATCTTAGCCTTTTTTTCCTTTTTATATTTATTTTTATGCTTTCCTTATTTGCTGTCTTTCTTTAGTATTTTCGTCCTAATAAGGGCATATATGTAATTGTACCATTCTCCTATTGTTATACATCAGGTAGGGTTGGACATCCCGGCCTTATGAGCATCTTCTCTCTCTCTCTCTCTCTCTCTCTCTCTCTCTCTCTCTCTCCCTCTCTCTCTCTCTCTCTCTCTCTCTCTCTCTCTTGTCTAATAGGTAATAGAGCCTAAGTTCTCCTTGGGTTCTTTCTTCTTCTTTTTTCCTTCATTCTTTCCTTCTCCTTTGCTCTTTCCTTCTTCTTCTCCCTCTTTTAACTCTATGAGTTTTATTTTTCTGATCTTTCTTAACAAGTGGTGTTTCCGTTCCTAATCTTCGGCGGTTCCCTTCATTCCCTTCCTAATCCTCTCTCTCTCTCTCTCTCTCTCTCTCTCTCTCTCTCTCTCTCTCTCTCTCTCTCTCCTTCTAATCTTTCTCAATAAGTGGTGTTTCCTTTCCTTCCTAATCTTGGATGGTTTCATTCTCTTCCTCGTTTCTTCTTTTCCCTTCACCCTTCTTTCTTCGTTTTCGTTCTTTTTTCTATTTTGAGAGTCTTGAGACCTTTTCCTTATTGACTCGTTGTGATTCGTGAGAAGGGGGTGGCTTGTGGCTATATTTTTTTCTAGGGCTTTTGAATCATGTGTTGCCGGATTTGAAGCCTCTTTGATATGTGGTTGAAGTCTGTGCTGAGTTTTTCTATCGTTCGGATAAAGATGTTGCCAGAAATTCTTATTCTATTCCCTTTTTAAAGATTTATTATTATTATTATTATAGGGATTTGCTTCTTTCTTGTTGAATGGTTGGAGCTAGTGTTCAAAATATCGGTATCGCGCTATGTATCGCACCATTGGGATATAAATACTTATCAATTATCGCACGGGATATATCGTTTGTATCGCATAATTTATCGCATTTTTTAGGAAACATTGGGAAAATGGTTGAATTTTTTAATGAAACTTCAGGGATTGTTATAAAAAAAAAAAAAAAAAGCCCTTAATACACTTTTAAATCATAACATCTCAAAAAAGGTGCATATAATAAATTTCCTTTGTATGGGGTCCTAAGTTATGCGATGTTTAACTGAACTAATACAAATATATTTAAATTGAATGCATGGCATCTATAAATGTATCAAAGACATGTGAAAACACAACTAATTCATTGAAAAACAAAAGAAGTAAAAATTGAGAAATATACATATCAATGATGGAGCCTGGTTGTGGCCTAGACCCACATAGAGTTACAAGGTGGCTCGTAACCATCATCTCTGTCTCAACGAGGCTGGGAATAGTATTGCTGCTCCACAAATCGATAATATTGTGCCTAGGTCATGGTAGAGTGGTAGTAGTTAAGATTCTCCCAGACATAACGATGGTACTCATCCTCTCCGAACTGAATCAATACTCTCATCCACGGGTGCTGCGTAATCGTCAAAGTTTGTGACTAATATGGATCTGGGAATGACACATATAAATCTCCTTGGTATCCATATTGTTGGTTATATCAATACTACTACTCATATCCCTGCCCATATGCAGAAGTGAACTCCTGACCATAGTTGAAAAATGATGTGCCGTAATTGCCGGAGTCACTCGCCGCATATCCACCAAGTCCATATCCATGCCCATATTGTGGCACAGAACTCGAACTACTGTGTTTATTATCTAGATTCATGTTGTAGCTTGTAACTCGAGCTCCCCTCCCTCGTCCGTGATCCAAATCTAGAGCCATCTTGCCTGTCACAAACGCTTGTGTCCCTCATGCATTGATCTGAAAGTCTGCTTTTTCTCCAGCAACTTTTGATGGGTGTTTTATTGTAAATAAGACGGGGTCGTGGTTCTCCTGGATGAGAACCATTATGGGGAAACATAGTCTGACCGTCCTCAGGGTCGGCTCGGGTTGACAAGCATACACTCCTGCACCACCTCATCCAGTGAAAGCCAGACTTCGCATCTCTAAGCGTAGTCCTCAATTGCGCATGTTCCCGAGCTTCCACCTATGTACTCCACAAGAATTGTCCTAAAGCCCCCTGCCAGGACAGGCCCAAGGGATTGATCGGCTCGATGAAGTTGGGGAAGAGCTCATCGAGAATAGATGGAACCGACAAGAAGATAGGTCCAACCCTCAGCTCGGAAAAACCAATAGCCCAGATGACCAATGCAGAACTTTCGAGCTCCTCAGGGCAATTCCCGACCAGTTAACCGATGGGTTCAGCTTGGCTCAGTGCAGCTCGACTCAGTTTAGGTCAGCTTCATCCGGTTAATCGATTGGTTCAGCTCGGCTCCGACACAAATAAATGACGGTTCGATTTGGATCTTTGTGATGTCCAATTTCTGTAGCCTAAAACTTCTTCATGAGTCCTGATAGCCTCCTTGGATCACTCATATATGGATTCACCTCGGACGAAATAAGAGGTCCAGACCGTGCCGACCTATGATGCTCCGATCAGAGTAGTGCCAACTTCGGGTTTGTGTAACTCCAAGGTAACCGTCGACATCCATCACCTCCGTGTAACCGTCCACCGCATAATTTCAGGGTAACTGCCCATATTCACCACTCGCGCACATCTCACCCAACGACTAAGGTCGTGCCTGAGATTGCGGACCACCCTGTCCTACACATTATAAATAAAGGATCTATCCACATTGATAAGGTACGTAGAATCTCTCGCCCTAAACCCTTCAACATGACCAAACTTAGATTCCCAGCCTGATTTTGGCATCGAAGGCTCCTCTGCTCTAGCCAGGGTCTCCTTTGTTCTTCTCCTGCGCAGGTGCTCGGAGGTCTGAAGATGGCGGTCCAAATTCTTTCATCAATAAGAACCATGGTCAGGGTCCTGTGTGGCATGATTGAAATTTTCCTCCCCAATGAAAGGGCTAAGAGGCCTCTGATCTTAACTCCCACCCATGCCGCCACCATCCCTGTCGCCATCATCATCATCATGATCGTTATTGTCATCAGAGTCATTGTCACTCTTATCGCTACCATCAGCATCATCGAACCCATTCCTTGCATCCAGTGTTCGAAGTATCAATATCATTACAAGTTTCAATGGCCAAGGATACGGGAACAATATCGATATCGGCGATAATATCGTTGATAATCGGAAATGTGGGGAAACATGGGAAAAACAGTGGAATTTTTGGCAAAAATTCAGGAGATTTTAAAATGGACATTGCATATTTAAAAATAAAAAATTTACAAAAAGAATGCATACATAACAAGTTTTTATTTAATGGGGCCTTAAAAGCATGTGTTGTTGTAAGAAATCAGTCCAAGCATCCCATCTGGCCTATTTAACCATCCAACCTTCCATCTAAACATCCATTGATATTGCAAAATATCAACAACACATGACATTTTATCAAGAAATCATCAACAATTGGAAAGGAAACGAAAGACTGTGGTCTCAATATCCTGCATGTTGTGATATTAATAATATCGAAATATTATCAGTATTATCAATGACAAATTGAACAATACATTCAACCATGTGCCTATGAAAAAAATTGAAATAAAATTTAGTATTGAAATATTGTCGATACACTTATGATACAAGCATTACCTAGAACTTACACAGTTGAAAATATTGGCGATACATTGGCGATATTGATGCATTGGCAATATAATAAACACTCAGAATTTACATAGTTGAAAATACTGCCGATTACGTTAGCGATATTGATACATTGGCGATATTAAACGATATATTGCTAATACTTGGGAATTTCTGATACTACTAGCGTTATTGGTTTCGCTACCAATGTTATCGGTATCACTAAGCCGGAGATAAAGATAATATTGGAGATATTTCGATAATATTGGTGATAATTTGAACATTGCCCGCATCACTCTCTGACTCAATCTCGGTGTCAGACAGTGTCTCCCCGCCACATGTCCTGTGTGATAGTGACTATCGCGGGCTGCCCTCCAGACTCCTCGTCAATGGGTCGAATGTCTCATTAGGGGACCTCTGTTGCTCCACATGTGAGTCAACATCAATCCCTTGTGTATCGTACAGAAGACTTCATTTAAGCGGAACCCCTTCAAATCAGGGTGGGAAATTGCTCAACTAAAATGGGTAAAGAGATATTGCCCTCAAATGTCAGTTCAGATCATAAAGCAAAAATAATATATTGTATTCAAAAGAAGAGATGGATTAGAGATGCTATGGGACACGTAGGGCGATCCATTAGACTGTCGTTCGATGATCATCCAGAAGACTTCATCGCTCTATTTCAGTGTATCGAAGCGCGTGGTCGACCGATTAGCGGTTGCAAATCACCTAGGGAATTTTCTCCTATGTCTAGAAGTAATAGGGAACTGCAAAGCCTTCAAATCGGCTCTATTTCTCTATCCAATATCATATCAAGCAGTGCCAGAGGGAGTCGGCAACGTAAATCAGTTTCCTAATGAGAATCCTGTCGTGGAATGTTAGAGGGGTGGGATCCAAAAAGAAGAAAAGCCTCATCAAAGATACCAGTGGCAGAAGCAATGTAGACATTATATGCTTGCAAGAAACTAAGATCCAAAATTTCAATAACTATCTCATGGGGTCTCTGTGGAAAGAAGAAGACGCGAAGTGGGTATTAGTGCGGGTGGTATTTTGATAGCGTGGAAATCATCGTTATGGACTATGGTGTCGAATTGGTCTGGTTCTTTCTCTGTATCAGTCGTCCTCAAAGCGGTAAGCATTAACTTCAGCTACCTCATTACCTCTGTTTATGGGCCTAACCTTTCTGATAGAAGAAAAGACTTCTGGGAAGAACTAAATACAGTCAGGCAGAGATTCAGCGGTCCGTGGTGCATCGGAGGGGACTTCAACATTATGCGATACGCGTAAGACAAATCAAAGGGTGGTAGAGTCAATTTAGAGATGTGGTCTCTCTTGCTGGATAGACGACCAGGAAATGGTGGATCTCCCTCTGTCGGGTTCGAAATTCACCTGGTCAAATGATCGTTCTGATCTAATTCGTGCTAGGCTGGACAGATTCCTGGTTTCGGGCGAGTGGCTTGAAGCATTTCCTTCTCTTATACAATCTACCATGCTGAAAATCATGTCCGACCACTGTCATATCATCCTCTCGATTGATGACGACAATTGGGGGCCAAAGCCATTTTAGATTTGATCTCCTGGCTGAAGATCGAGGGTTTTCACCCACTTCTCAAAGAGTGGTGGACGGGCTTCAAAGTTGAAGGATATGCGGGGTACAGTCTTTGCAAAAAACTTCAGCTCCTGAAGGAGAAAATTATTGCTTGGAAGAAAGGCGATTTTCGTAAAAGGGAGCTCCAAACGGAAGACATTCTGGCCGAGTTGAAATCTATCGATTCGCTTGCTGAAGTCACTCCAATGGGTAGTGAGGTGTGTGCGAGAAGAATCCAACTTGTCCAAGACTACTCAACCCGAGTTTTGGAGGACTAAATATCTTGGAAGCAAAAATCTCGGAGCAAATGGGAAGGAGACAAAAAATACAAAATATTTCCATTCTATTGCTAGCGCTCGGGCTAGAGTAAATCGGATCAGTAGTCTGGTAGTTAATGGGGCCCGCACAAAGGACAAACACATCATCATAGAAGAGGCGATTTCCTACTTTAGTAGTCTCCTTTAGGAAAGAGGTTGGCAGAGACCCAAACTGGATCTCCTCCACATTGACAAAATCTCTCATTTTGAAGGAACAACTCTCGAAACCCATTTCTCGCCTGAAGAAGTTAAATCAGCAGTCCATGATCTGAGTGGAGATAAGGCTCCTGGCCCTAATGGTTTCCCAATCTCCTTCTTCCAATCTTTCTCGGAGCGTCGTTTATTCTGCTCATTCCCAAAACCCCGGGCACAGAATCCCTATAAGATTTCAGGCTGATCAGCCTCATTGGTGGTCCTTACAAGACTGACGTAAGTGTTAGCTTTCTGGCTCAAAGGAGTCTTGAATAAGATAATCTCTCAAAATCAGTGTGCGTTTATTCCAAGGAGAAATTATTGATAGTGCTCTGATCACCTTCGAATGTCTGGACTCCAACCACAAATTAGGATCCAAAGGTTTATTATGCAAGATTGATTTAGAGAAAGCGTACGATCACGTTGATTGGAACTTTATGATATATATGATGTAGAGGATGGGATTTGGGGCCAAATGACAATCTTGGATGAGTGAGTGCGTCGGTTCAGCCTTCTTCTCAATATTAATCAATGGCTCCCCTGAAGGATTCTTCAAAAGCTCCAGAGGGCTTCAGCAGGGTGGCCCACTTTCCCCTTTCCTATTTCTTATTGTGGGAGATTCACTCTCCAGAATGCTCAGTAAAGGGCATATGGACGAGATCATGAGTGGCTTCAAGATCAAAGGAATGGAATCCCCCATTTCTCATATACAATTCGCAAACGATACCCTCCACTTCTGTGATGCAAACCTGGTAAATGTCAGCAACCTTTGTACTAATGTCTAGTGTTTTGAAGCAGTTTCGGGCCTAAAACTGAATATGAAGAAATCGAAGATGTTCAGCGTCAACATGGGTGAGGAAGAAGTAGGTAATTTTGTTGCCTTTTTTGATTGCTCCATGAGTAATCTACCAACCACGTTTGTGGGGCTGCCTTTATGCGTGGGTAAGCCACCGAAGGCTCTCTGGGGTAAAGTCATAGATCGTTTTGAAGCGTACTTAGCCAGATGGAAATGTAGATACCTATCTTTGGAGGGTCACTTAACCCTTATCAAAGCAACACTCTCTAATCTCCCTGTATATTTCATGTCTCTTTTTAAATGCCCGACTTCGATTCTAGCGACTCTGGAAAGATTAAGAAGAGATTTTCTTTGGCATGGAAGGAGGAAAAGAAGTTCCATCTGGTCAAATGGAAGGAGGTATGCCAGCACATTCAAGACGGGGGTACAGGTATCAGAGACCTCAAACTGATGAACAGAGCCCTGCTCGGTAAGTGGCTTTGGAGACTTGGGTTAGAAGATCTATCATTATGGAATTCTCTGATCAAATGCAAATATGGTTGATTGACTGGCGGATGGTGGACTAAGGAATCCTCTTGATGTAGAGTCTCTACTCTATGGAGAGATGTGCTCTCCACTCAGGCAAATGTTCTTAGTCATATAGGCGATAAGGTCTGTTTTTGGGAAGGTATCTGGGAGGGATCCTTAGCCTTAAAAGACGAATTTGCTCATATATATCGCCTAGCTCCTTATAAGGTGGTCTCCATTGCTGAATGTTACTCTACTCTCGGGAACTCAACAGTGTGGAATCCTCTCTGCCGTAGGAATCTCTACGACTGGGAATCGGAAGAGCTAATTGCTTTACTTGATCGCATTAACAACATTAAACTAGACCAGTCCTATGTAGATTCTCTCGTCTAGACCCCGGATAAAAAAGGGAGTTTCTCGGTGAAATCCTTATATCTTTGTCTTACCAGGAAAGATGCCTCCAGAGCAGTGACCATGTTAGATAAAATCTGGAAATACGAAGTTCCCCCAAAGATCGTGGTGTTCGGATAACTGGTGGGCAAAAGGAAAGTTCTAATAGTTGACAACCTAAGAAAAAGAGGAATGATCATTACCAACATTTGCCTATGCTACATATCCCACGAAGAAATGGTAGATCATTTATTTATTCATTGCACATTCTTCCACAAGGTATGGTCAGAAATTTTATCCTCTTTCCACGTTCATTGGGCCTTCCCAAATTCTACAGATTGCTTGATTTCAGTCTGACATGGCGTTTCCGTAGGCAAAAACCGATCCATGGTTTGGAGAATGGCCCTGTTGGCAGTTTGTTGGGTGGTCTAGGAAGAAAGAAATGAGAGATGTTTTAAGGATATTTCTAAGCCAGTGGATTACATTGTCTAAAGAGTTTATCAGTTCAGTACAGAATGGGCCTGTTTTATAGTCAACTTAAGAGCATTGTAACATGTCTCCTTTGAGTGGGTAAGGGGGTCGCTATCTCAGCGTGCCTCTTCTCCCACTTTTATCTTTAATGAAATCGTTCTCTGTTATTTGTCAAAAAAAAAAAAAAAAACATCAATCCCTTGTGTCTCTGCTTCCCCCCCAACATGTGGCTCTACTCACCCATCCGAGGTATCCAAGTCATCTGACCTAACCCACTGGTCAGTGGGTCTTCCTGCGCTTTTCTTCTTACTTCTGCGCGGAGCAGCATCTCGTAATTTCATATTGTAGTGAAAATGCACTAGCTTCTGAAGCCTCTCATACCCTAGTCTATTACGTTTATTTGTGTGGATGAGGGAGAATATACTCCAATTCCTTTCATAGGGTGACGAGGACACCGTATGTGCAAGCACATAGACAGCCAGTCGCAATAAAACCTCGCAGTCAGTCCCATACATGGACCACCATTTGCCTGCATATCATAAAATTCTTTCATTATTTTAGATTTTTCAAAATAGTATGAAATTTAAGTTTACCATAGTAACTCACATGTCATCATGGTGTTCCTTGACTTCACCGCAGGGTGGCACCCAAACACTCTAATCGCGTCGCGGAATCTAACAATCTATTGATGGCGTATAACAACCAGGATAAGTATGGAATGGTTGAGATGAAGTTAAGGAGAATGTAAGTGCAAAACTTATTTACCTCACTACCAAAGGTGCCTTTCCCCCTACAGTTGGGAAATAAGTGATCGTACACCTCATGTACAACCCTCTTTAATGAATTATCTTCGTGAAAATTTTGGCTGTAGTGGTATTTAGGATTTAGAAAATACTCTAAAAACCAATATCTACACATCAGTATAACCCTTGTTTATTATTGCATATAGAAAAAATAAAAATAAAAATTCATATAAGTACTTACTAGCCTGATGTAGTGGGTGAGAAAGCATTCTTTTTTAACGGCCGTCTATTATTGCATGCACTCACTTATATGCATTGGGAGCTTTAGCCATGATGGCCTCTTTCATCAGTTGTATGGACGGATACGACCCCATCGGTGGATTTGTCTCATTGTCCATCATCCTCAACACCATATAAATGGGCTCTAGAATACTCACTATACTATGCACGCAATCCCAGAATGTATTTCTCAGCATCAACTCATCGATTCTCCAAGTTACTTTTGTCAACCTCCTTTTCCATTCTTCGTAATCATGAGAGGCGAAAAGCTCTCGTCCCTCATCTGTGTTTGAGGAGGTTACTTAAGGCGATATAATTTGTGGCCTGGGGCGCACTATATCCCACCCCACCTCTCGCGCATCGCGGCTAATAACCAGGTATGGTTGTATATGAAGTTTGTGGTGAGTCGTGCATCAGTAATTACAGTCTTCATTGACGGCCTATCCCCAATCACCTCCTGCATGAGATCGATGTAATGGGTTGCACAGGGGGTCCAATACATATGATACTTGTTTTGAATATCCTTCCCTGCCTTGACAAATGCACTCCCATTAGAGGTGTACATGAGTCGAGTCGAGCCGAGCCGAGCTTTGCCCAGCTCATGCTCGACTCGGACTGCTCGAATCTTAGCTCGCTCGGCCTTCGAGCTCGGAACAACATCTCATGCTCGACTCGGCCGAGTTTTCGAGTCAGTGTAGCCATACAGGGTCGTGTAGGTCAAGCATATTTTGGGGTCCCAAATCACATGATTTTGACAACATTGCCTTAGACATATATTGGGGTTGCAGATTAGGTAATTCGTCCCCAAAACATTTTATAATCACTTTGAGGAATCTAAATGAAAGGAAGATGAAAGACTATTGGATAGAGAGAGAGACTTCGATTTGTGAATGGACATGGGATTTATTAGTGCCATTAAGTAGCTTCACATCTCGGTCATAAGAATTTGTAAGAATAGAAATAGTCCTGCGCAGAAGATTTTTCCGTAGTAGAAAATTTGCAGAAAAACCCTGGCTGTTGAAATACTCAACTCTTTCTTCGTGATACTTCAAGACACCCTGCATTGACCATGCAAAGACAAAATCCTGATTCTTTCCCATAGAGGTATTTTTCTTTCCCATAGAGCAGGGAGATCGGATGGCCGTGCGGGTAAGGGAGGATGAGGGAGAGAGTAGAGAGAGAGGAAGGTCAGCTTCGCCAGACTGAGAGAGAGGGAGGAAGAGAGGGTTAGGGTCTAGAGTTCATGCGGGCGCCGAGCGGGACGTTTTTTGAAAACGGGTAGGGTAGGGTTTTTTTTTTTTTTTTTTGAGAGGTATTACTGAGTCAAACAGTATTCGGGTCGAGTCAAGCTGGGGCAAGATCGAACTCGTTTCGAGCTCCAAAAATCAGCTCAACTCCATTCGAACTCAGCTTCGATCTGAGTCGAGTCGAGCTTTTTCGAGTCAAGTTGAGCAAGCTACCGAGCTAACTCTGCTCGTGTACAACTCTAACTCCCATTATCCATAACGAACTACACAATGTTTCTCCTCCCAACATCTTGCATGACATTGTGCATTAGTTTGTAAATGTAGTTAGAATCTTTAATCATATTACTCGCATCTACAAACTTTAGAAACACTGCCCGTCCCTTACAATAGACCATAAAATTTATGATTAACATCTTCGCTGGTCCAATCCAACCGTCACACATGACGGTGCAGCCGTACATCTCCCATGACTGCTTATACAAATCGACGTATGCCTTCATCATCCAAATACTTCCCCATGATCTCAAAGGGCATGGACGGTTGCACACCCTCACCCCCTGCTGCACTTCACTTATTATATTTTTGAAGTGCGGGCTTGCTGCGGCATTCACGGGGATTTGATCGTATATAAAAAACTTAGCTATAAACTTTTCAACTTTCTTCCTCACATCCCCTTCACTAAATATGTCCTTTATTTTCTTTTGTGTCCCTCTTGCCTCTTTGAAGATCTTCGGATCTGAAGGTAGATCCGGTACCCGCATACTGCTACTACTCCCTGTGCCCCATAAACCTCCTCACCTACTCCCCTCCCCTCTCTTCCCCTCCCCTCCCCTCCCCTCCCCCACCCCTAACACTTCCTCTTGTTCCACTATCCCCTGCCACACTCCCCCCACCATGCTCATGGATAGACTCCTCAAATCTAGGCCTACTCGTGTCTCACCTCCTCTTCCGATTCCTCTCCTACCGATCCCGTATGGACTCTCGAACTGCACGTCTATATCCGGGATCATCATCGTCATCGAAATCCACTACATCCTCATCACCTACATATGGTGGTTGCCCCAACTCCTCCCTAATCTCCCTCCCATGCATGTCATTCATCTTTTGTCTTCACATTTTTTTCCAGTATGGTCCTCATCTCTTCTCACACATCCTGTGTGCACTTAGGACAATCCGCAACATTGTGATACCCTCCCACTAAATGTTCCTTCAAGTGAGTTACCCTACCACTCCTTGATACATGGCCATATAAATAACAAATACTCCCAAATCGATTATCGGGAGTGGGCCGGCCGTACCGCCACCCTATATCAAGTTGTCTCCCTCATCTTCCTCCTGACATAATTTATCTGTAAAAGAATATTATATTAAAACTTGTTAGGGCTCACCTTGGTGTATGTGCTGTATATCCATGCCGCCCATCCATTTTGCCATATTATTTTAAGGAATGGTCCTAAAAATGAGAATTATCCAAATCTCAGGTGGACTACATAGTAGGGATTTCCACCATTAGGAACTTCCTGGGCCCACAAAAGTTTTGGATGGCATGAAAAATAGATGGATAGCATGGATAAAACACATACATCATGGTGGGGCCATAGAGCACAATCCAATAGTCAGTAAGCAACTCAAGTAAAAAACACATGCGGTATATAATAACACACTAAAATTGTATCAAAGTTAATATTTATGTTTTCCCTTTCGGCCTTATGAAAAGATTGGATGGCATATCCTGAATTATGGTGGGCCATAGGAAAGCTTCAATGGTAAATGTTTATGTCACCATGACTTCATATATTTGCTTGGTATGATGGAGGCCATTGGTAGAATAGGAAAGAGTTTCAATTCTCTTTTGGTAAGGTAAGGTAAGATGGAGGCCATTTACAACGTTGGTAGAATAGGCCTATTCAATAATAGGGTCCACATCCAAACTGTCTATAAGGTGTGTACCTTTAGGTTCACCCTGTACTACAAAAATCAGCCAAATCCATAAAGCAAGTGGGTCACACCATAGTGAGAAGTTGGGATTGGGATACACACCATTAAGAACTTCCAGGTCTTATGTGGGACTGTGCTTTTTATGTGCCATCCAAACCATTCAAAAGATGCGTCACACCACAATGAGCGGTCCACTCAGAAATTAGGCATTTTTTATAACTCATGGTTGACCACTATCACACCATGCAATTTAAGAAGTTTAGGCATAATTTACATGTTGTGGCCCACGTAAGTTTTGGGTCGTCCTGTTTTTTTGGATCCAATGAGAACATGGAGGTGCACAGGATGGACGAAGTGGATGTGATGCATATATCCGTGGGTTCCACACCCCAAAATCAAGGAAACATATTGGTTACTCCCCCTACCAGCCCGGTGGCTAGTGGTCAGTGCTCTACGGGCCTCACTATGAAGTATGTCTTTTATCCATGTCGTTCATCCATTTTTATAGATCATTTTAGGGCTTGATCCCAAAAATGAGAAGGAAATAAATCTCAAGTGGCCCACACCACAGGAAAACAATAGTGATTGGATATCCACCATTAAAATCCTCCTATTGTATATTTGACATCCAAACTGTTGATTAGGTCATATAGACCTAGATGAAGGGAGAAAACAAAGATCAACTTGATCCAAAACTTTTATGGCCCCTAAAAAGCTTTTAATGGTTGATGTTCAATCAACACTGTTTCCTGTAATGTGGTCCACTTGACATTGGGATATATTTTATTTTTGGGCTCAATAGCATAAAATGATCTAGAAAAATAGATGGACGGCATGGATGAAACACATACATCATGGTGGGGCCCACAGAGCACCAACCAGTAGCCAATCCGTTCTCCCAAAAGGGTTTCAATGGTAGACGTTCAATCCCCCAATGCTTTTTATAGTGTGGTCCAGTTGATTTTTGGATATGCCTCATTTTTCAGCTCAAGCCTTACCATGAGCTCATCAAGTGGACAAACAGTTTGGATAACTCATACCTCATGATGGGACCCACAAAACTAGGTAACATGAACATATGTCTGTGTTTTGCGCTACACGGAAGTGGATTGCGTATTGAGTAACTTAGCACTGAGTTAACTTTGTGGGACCACCATGATTTATGTATTTTATCCACTCCACCCATCCGGTTTACTAGATAATTTTAGATCTTTAGACGAAAAATGAAGCACATCCAAAGTTCAAGTGGACCACACCACAAGAAGCAATATTAATTGTCTACCGTTGAAAATATCTTAAGGAGGCTGTTGAGGCATAAAAAAATGATGAAAGAATCAAGCAAGAAGAGATAAAGAGATAGAAAGAACTTTTGAATGGAAGAAGAAAGAGATAGCTTTGAAAAGGGTGCGCAGGACCGCGCAACCAATGTCAGTTGCGCGGGTCCGTGCAAATCAATCTTCCGTGCGCAGGTCCGCGCAATGAGAATATCAGTTGTGCGGGACCCAGAAACGTACTGTAGAAATGGTCCTTTTCAGAATGATCTAAAGCACTGAAAATTTGTCCCACATCGCTAAGATCAGGATTTTCACACGTGCGAGGGTCTATAAATATCCCTTTCCCTCCTTCATTAAAGGTAATTGAAGATTTTCAAGAGAAGTGAAGCGGAGCAAAAGACTGAAGGTAGGAGAGGAGTTTCCTGTCCATTGCGCAGGACCGCGCAACCAATGTCAGTTGCACGGGACCGCGCAACTAGACTGCCCTGCAGTCTGTGAAGTTCAAGGGCCGTCCTGCTGCCGAAATATCTGTGCAAGACTTTTCTCCTTCCGGCCTTCTCCTATTGACAAGTTTAGAAGAGGAAGATCAGTCGATCGAATCGACATTTCCCCTAAGTATTAGGGATGGTTAAAACAGGCGCTGTTATGCTGTTGAAATCTCTATTTCATTGAAGATCCATTGATCTAATCAACATCCCTCCTAAGTCTTAGGAGATGATCGAAACAGGCGCCAAAAGGCTGTCGAAATGAACCTTTGATATTTAAAACTTAAGTCATCCATTATCAAATGATTTATCTTAGAATCAAGGGATGTAAAGAGGATGTAAATGAACCTAGTATCAATGAAATGTGATGAATGTTCTCAATACTCTTTTTCTATTATGTTTGAATAAGACAATTTTCCAAGTCAAATGCATTTGTTTCTTTGTCGAAACAAAATGGCGACTCCACTGGGAAATATAATTTTTATTGTCTTATTTAAATATTAACGGTGAAGTTGTTATGAACTTTCATCACAGTTTGGTGTCCTACGGACGCCAAAATGGCGACTCTCAGTGGGAAAATCCTCCCCTTCATCTCTAAGATCGATCACTTTAATCGTTCATCTACTAATTATAACTATGATTCGTGTTGAAGGTTTTAAAATCCGACTACGACTTACTACTTATGGCAACTCCCGTAAGAAAAGTGAACTTCTGATTCACCCCGACAGGGTTCGTGATAGAATACACACCAAGTCGTGCAAGTGAAGGTAGCATGGCTCAGGTAACAGATAGAGTGATTTCTGCTTCGTCCCATTCATCAGAAGGTGATACGGGTTGGACTGTTGTAACATCTCGTACGGCAAAAGCACTAAACGTCAGAAATTCTAGGATGAATCAGCCTTCATTAAGAATCAGAGGGCCAGTAACACGTAACGCAGTTAAAAGAAATCCCGAACTTGCTCCTCCGACGATCTATCCTGAGCAAATAGTTCCCCAATTGACAGTGCGTGACTTCCCGGCTTTAAACACTCCAATGGCTAAACGGACAAGAGAACAAAAGGGAAAAACATTGGTAATCAGATCGCCAATGCCATCCCAGATAGATTCACCAGTATCAGCATCATCTCAGTCAATTGATGCCACAGGAGGCATGAAAAAGTCCAATGAAACTCCGTCCTCTCCTTTTTCTGCGAGTCCCGTTACGTCAGCATACTCTCGCTCTCCTTCAATTACCGCTTCGTCAAAAAGTGGAGAAGCTGCAACATTCATGCCTGGAACAAATCCAAATTCTAGAGCAACTACAGAGGATCATTTCAATGCAATAGCAGAAGCCCAGAATGCATTAATGGAAGAATGCAGAACCCTTAGAGAGGCATTGGCGACCCTTGCACATAATGTAGCTCGAATGGCGATTCCCCAGAATGCAACGGAGGGGCAAGAAAATCAGCCTGACGTCCTCCCACCACAGGGGGCAGGGTCACTGGGGTCCATCCCAGCGGCAAGAATTGTGACACAAGATGAAGTGAGGCAAGTGGTCGAAGAGGCGGTTAGGGCAAAACGAGAACGTGAAAATACCGGACGTTTTAGGTATCGAACGCTGTATCCAAGGGAAGTAGAAGATATCCCCTTTCCGGCCAATTTCAAGCATCTGGATTTTCAAAAGTTCAATGGAGAAGGATCCGCGAAGGAGCATTTGATGCACTTCATCACCAGTATGGGAAAATTTTCTACGATACCATAGTACTACTTGCGATTGTTTGGTTCATCACTAACACACAAAGCATTTCGATGGTATTCTAGTTTGGCACCAGGATCAATACGTACCTAGGAACAAATGCAGGAGGTGTTTATGTCAAACTTTTTCTCTTCAAAGCGTGATGTTAGTATTACGGAGCTGGCCTCTATACGGCAGAGAGAAGGAGAGCCAGTAGAAAAATTTATAGACAGATGGAAAACGTTGGGGGCCTCATGTAGATAGTTACCGGAAGAAAAAGAATAAGTTAAAATGTGTCTGAATTCTATGGGGACAGAGATTGCGTTCGGACTCACTAGCGCCGATATCAGAACTTTTCATGATTTAGCCACTAAAGCTCACGCTTTGGAATTGATGACTCGCAAAATCCCAGCATTTCACCATGATACAACTAGGAGGGTATCCGGCAAGACAGCCGTGAACGCTGTTGATCATGATAGAAGAGGTAAAGATACAAGAGACTCGAGGGAAAGGAGACCAGACCGAAGAGAAGAAGGGAGTCAGTCAAGAAACAAATACAATGGGAAGAGGCCTAGAATGTTGAATTCTCACAAGGGGTTCGCATTTGATAAGGAAGATGTCGTCCCTATGTTGGAACAATTATTGAAAGCTGGCACGATAGTATTACCAGAGCCTAAATGCCCAGAAGACATGGCAAAAACCAAAGAAAGGGATTTCTGTCGTTATCATCGTCTAGTGGGACATCTAACAGAGAACTGATATACATTGAAATGTATAATACAACGACTGATCGATAGGGGTGAGAGTACTGGGGAAGGAAAAAGAAAGGGGCGCCATGGCAACCGTAAATGTGCCTACAGTCCGAAAGAAAGACCAAGTTGCGAATGAAGAAGAAAATGGTAAAGCGGCAAAGAAGGTCGCAGTAATCACGTTACGGTCTGGTAAAAAAGAGGTAAGCCTTATAAAGCAATAATCAGAAGTCACTAGGAAAGAAATGATTGAAAGATAGAGTAATGGCGACAAAACAAAAGAGAAGAATGAGGTGACGAGAGTAACTTATGACGTAGTAAGTCATCTAAAAGGAATACCGGCCCGATTAAGTGTTTATGACGCACTTAAGCTCTCAGAAGAATTTCGACAGAGTCTGATCCAGGCATTGTCCGATCATGACATTAGAGAAACTTTACTGGCAGAGTTAGAGCGTGAAGAACTTGATGAATAAGAGGACTGTCTCCCAGTCGTTTCTTTTTCTGATGACGATTTGATCTGTGAGGGAGAACATAACAGGCCACTGACAATAGAGGGCCATATCCGTAGGAAGAGAGTCAAACGGATTATGATAGATAATGGGTCTGCAGTGAATCTTTTGCCGCTTTCGATGTTAAGTAAGTTAAATTACCGTCGCTCAGAATTACGCCCAGCGGAATGATGATACAGGATGTTAATCATGATGGGCAACGCGTACTAGGCAAGATTACAGTAACGTTGGAAATAAGAGAATTGACTACTGACGTTGTGTGTCATGTTATAAGTGCAGTAACGACATACAACCTTCTCCTAGGAAGGACGTGGATACATCAGTACAATATCATACCCTCTACTCTGCATCAGTGTTTCAAATACTGTAAAGACGGAGTACAACATAAAGTAATGGCCGATGCGAAACCGTATGCAGAAGCTGAGTCCTTCTTTGCAGATGCTAGCTACTATAAGGAGTTTGCTATCGAAAAGATGAATAAGAATGAAAATAGCGTCCTAAAGGATGATCAGGAAAGTGCAATTACAAAAGGAGCAGAAAAAGCAGGGCTATCTGAAACCGCGGAAATAAACAAGAGGTTCTATTTTATGCCAAAACATTTAAGGCAGCCGGGACAACCACCGTTAACTTTGCTGTCATCTGAACAGTTGAAAATTTTACAGTCGAATTATACGGTGTCGCTGCCGTATGCCGAAAGAAATAAGCCGTTTTCAGCCGCTCTAGGAAGATTTCAAGTTAAGGTGAGTGACAAATACCCTGGGACAATAGAGTTCTATGTTTCGGGAGAAATAAAGACAAGAGGAGAGACTCAAAATAATATGTACCATGGTAAGTTGAGACCTTCAAAAGTATAGCCCGACAAGTAAGAAGATTATGAAAAATATGAGTTTTGATTATGAAGAACCCATTGGCTTAAACCATGGGAAGGGAATTCAAATCCCTATTGGGATCAATCAGGACAAGCGCAGAAAATTTCAAGGGTTGGGGGCGAACTAGTCGATAAATATGATCACAATCGTACAGTCCTCCGCAGAAATATACTGCCTCAATATCTCCAAGAAGAAAAAGTATATCTCTAACAGCAGTCACAATCATATCAAGGGAGCAAGTTCAAGGCCAAATGAGATAAGATGTACTTAATAAACGAGGTGGACTTCAAAGGAGTAAATAGAAGCCCATATTGGCCTATACTCACGTTGTCAAGAAGGAATTGCTCTTGAAGGCGCTATTGATTTTGATACATAACATTATCAGGATAATAATTCTGTATCAAAAGGGGGCAAGATGAATAGAATGAATTAGGAAGAAGTTCGCAAGCATATCAAGATCGTATGATAACAAATATTATCATAAAAAAAGGGGGGGGGGGGGGGAGGGGGGGGGAGGGGAGAAAGATGAAGAAGATGAGCACCATCAAGTGAGCTCTACAAAATTTTGCCTGAAATTGATACCACCATCACCATCGAGCTGGTATATTGTGAACAATACAGACAAACGATGCAGATAAACAGATGGGTATAATTGAAGACATTAGCAGAAGTCATGGTGTGTCAATTTCAGTCGGAAACACCTCTGATCGTCTTTCAAGACATTTTAAGACGGCATATTAAGTCATCGTCAAATGAAAAGTCTTAATGATCGTTGTCAAGCGATAACGATCGCTATCAAGCATGGATGATCATTGCCGACGATAAGGATTTCTACCTCACCAAGTATCAATGATTATAAAATAAAAAGAGAGCAACTGTCGCTGTCGCCGATCAATTGCTCATCAAAGTTGCCATCATCGCTAAGCTAATACATTATTTTAAACATGATACAAAAAGTCCTTATGACATTATTAGCAGCTGCGAAATGTCAATTATTGATCAACCATCTGCTGACAGTAGAATAAATCATATAACCAACTGTATATAAAATTGGCGACAACGATAGTTGCTTATCATAAAAAGGCAGTCTAGTCAAGTCCCCCCCCCCCCCCCCAAAAAAAAAAAAAAAGGAAAAAGCCCAAGTCTTAAAAGGACCAAATCTCAAAAGGGACCAGCTACGCATAAGACCTATAATCATTTAAGGCAGCTCAGTCAAGCCAATGGCCCGCTGTGCATGAGACCTATGAAGATCGTCATTCGGGCAGCGGTGAGAAGCCAGTGGCCCTAAAAAGCCCGTGAAGGCCATCGTACGCATACTCATGCGGGCAGCTGACGGAGTCAATGACCAAAAGCCAAAGGGCCAAAAGTTGACTAAAAGCCAAAAAGTCTTCAAATGACCAAAAGCCAAAGGGCCAAAAGTCGACCAAAAGCCAAAGTGCCAAAAGTCCTCAAATGGCCAGTCAGCGTAACCCTCATGCCTTCTGTATAGCTTTCCGGCAGCGTCACGGGGAATGGAGGACAATGCCCTCCCGTGAATGGGCCCAACCTTGCAGACGAAGAAAATGAGGGCTGCAGTGCGAGCTTTAGATAGGCCAACCATGCATAAGACCCCCTAGATTTGTGGTTCGATTCCGGTACTAACTCATGAGGAAGGGCTTAAACCTACTCATCGATGGACTGGCAACCATGGATTTGGTACCCCCAAAGGTAGCCTTACGAGCTCTGTGAACTTTAGAGAGTTACCGTGGCCAACCCTGTGCGTAAAACCAACCGAGTTCACGGCCCCGGTAGCTTCACTGGGCCCCTTTGATGGATCACGGTTTGTGAACTCCCCAGGCAGTGAGAAGTCCAGCGAACTCCTAAGAGTTACAGAGGCCATCACGTGAGACCCGACTCTAGCTAGAGTCCAAATAAGTTTGCTCCACTACTCAAGAGCTTAAACTGTGTGTGCAACTGACTGGATTGAAACCTAGCACCGCCAATAAAATATAAATGAATGAAGTCATGTAGGAAATCCCATACTAACAAGCATAAAATGTGGGTGTTTTATAATTGGTTTTATTGAATATCATGTTAAACTATGTGCGATATTCAAGATGCAGCAAATTCATATCTCACAAACGAACATGAAAAAAAAAACTAATGATGTTGAGATTACTGCATAGATAATATGTCTGGAATAACGCATAATGTAGAAGTGCATAAAAAAAAAGGTTACTAAAAGCTGCTATTGAAAATTAAAAGGAGAACATGCGCTTAAAAGAAAAGAAAAAGAGAGAGAAAGAAGCAAAAGCATATATACAAAAAAAAAAAGAAAAGGGAATTACATGCTTAGAGTTCCTCTGTAATGCCTACTATCTTCATATATTGCTGCAAGTCTTCCTTTAATTGAATCTAAGCTGCCTCATGCTTTGACTTCTCTTCAAGAATAATCTTTGCTTGATCAGGAAGGCCAGCTAATTTGTCTTCCAAGGATGTGATCATTTCCTTGCTCCTGAGTAAATTGAATATTGACATTGAGTTTTTCTTTAACCTCCTGTATAAACAGTTCCCTCTCATGACCTTTCAGTTCTAGTTGTGAAATTTCTTTTCTTAAAGCCGCAATACGATCTTGAATAAGTACCTTATCATCAGTGAGGGTCTTTAGCTGTTCTTGCAAAGTTAACTGCTCCTGGTCTAATTCAGATATGGTGGAAGCAATAAGTGAAGCCTTCTCCTTAGACAAAGTTAACTGCTTCCTATACTCCAGAACTTTTGGAGTAATCGTGATATTTTCCGCTGATGCCAAAGAAGCTATCGAATCATGGAATCTGAGGAGGGAGTCACGCAAAACAGAAATATTAATCTTTGCCATCTTTGCAGAGCTTTCTAGAATTTCGATGGCGATATCTAGGTCTGACCATTGTTCAGGATCTTTGAAGATGTGAACTACCGTTGACAAAGAGTTCTTCATTAAAAGCATTTTGTGAGCGGGAATCTTTGAGGAAAATGGTAGCTTAGAGCCGGTGGCCACAGATTCGGAGCTGGCCGCCCCGCTACAGGGAAGAATTCCTATAACACGAATAGGAGATAAAGTTAGAGTAAGCAACGCAAGATGAAGGATATGCAGCTCTTCAAATTGATATATATACCTGCCGCAGAGGTGTGACCAGCAAGTGAGGGAACTTCTGGGGCTGCAGAAGTACCAGCTTCCAGCATGTCGGCAAGAGAAGGCGCTCTCACTTCTGTGCTCGAATCTTTGGTAGTAGGAGTAGGCAGATCAGTAGCCTCGACAGGGAATGCAATTTCGCAGGCCATCCTTTTTGGTATCACTAGAGGAGCCGAAGGAACCCGTGGTGAAGCCATTAGTGCAGCTGGATGAAGATCCGCAGAGGGGGTAGCGCTCGTTTCAATATTAGCTACATGCATACCTGAAAAGGAAATAACAATGATGATAAGATAGTTATCACTAGATAAGCACGTGAATATTTAAGGAATTCAGATTCTCTTACCAGGTGAATATCCATATTCCCCGTAGTCCAAGGGTTCTTCGTCATCTTCGGTTACTGCCTGTGGCTTGCCAGGAACAGAAGTGGCAGGGGAAATTTTGGGAGCCGGGGGGAGATGTTCTTCCTCTACATTTTCGGCGGCCATATTTTCCTCTTCATCTATGTTAACTTCTCCTTCTTCGAAGTCGTCATCCTGAGCTCCATCGTTTTCATCATCATCATCGTTATCATCATCTTCAGACCCCATGGGAATGGAATCTTCTGATGAAGAAGATGAACTTTCGCTTGCCAAACCCTCTTCATCTACTTCCGCAACCACGACTTGTTTTCCTTTGTAAGAGACAGGCTGGTTACTTTCTCTTGGAGATCTCCTGCCAACCGGAACTGAGGGAGATACGGAGACCTGCCTTGTCTCTTCCTGGGGAATAGGTGATGATGTTTGCAAACGTGCTCACGATCTAGTCATCGGAGACGATGAGCTAGAAGGAGGAGGTTGCGAGGGAGGGGCAGGTTCATTTCGAGCTGGATTCTCCTGAGCCGTGGCAATTTCTTCAGGAATGGGGGAGGATGTCCCTTCAATATTTTCTGAAACTCGGCCGCCAAGGTTGTGGGGGAAATGTTCAAATTCCGCTAGAACTCCATGAGCAAACCAACCATCTAAAGTATTAATTGGTTTCCTCTCACGAATCGGCTCTTCCGTCAATATCTTTCTGCAAATTTCACCATGGTGAGGCGCACGACTCTTCTCTGGAATGAAACCAATTCCATTCTCAATTTTTCTGCCTCTGAGTCGAGGTGGGTGGAGAAAGAGAAGGGAGTCCACTGGTAAGCGTTTGTTGACCAGGAATGATTGATGGTCCCACCATCTCATCCAGCTGTAGGAAGTATGAACTATTTGATCGTAGCTAGGAATGATGAAAGCGGAGTTGACACGACCGCCCAACAGTTGCTTCCATATCATGGCCCAGTTCAAAGGACCTGTTCCATAGCAGCGCATTCTCTTGGTAACCAACCCACAATCTTCCGGTACGGCTTGGTCATAGCCGAATTGGCGAGCGAAGCGGCTGGGGTAGTAAGGCTCTCTCCAGAACTCTGTCCCTTCTCTGAGAGGCAGACTGCAGGAATGGATGGAAAGAAAGAAAGCCCTTTCTGCTACAGTCAGTGCTCCCTGGTCCACCATATTTGTGTCTTTAGTGTAGCGATGGAGGCGGAACTGGAAGAAGTCTATTTGATCAAAGTCCTGGATCTTGTTGATTACCCATTCATATGATCTTCTGGCTATCGCCCTTTGCTGAAAAAACCAAAGAGGAAGGTGGGAAGGACTCACATAAGCCTTCTCTGGTGCTTCAAAAGTCCAAGGAAAATAAACTCCTAACCATCCAGTGAAGTAGTGCCAGGCAGTGTATGCTGAGGAAGATCCCAGGGTGGGGTTCTTGATGTGCGTGGAGATTTCTCCAAAGGCCCGGTAGATGGAACATAGTACAGGAGGCACAATGGAATATTTCTGACTTCCGCTAGGGCTCCAGCAACGACGAAGGTGGTAGGGCGAATAACATCTGCCCACTTGGAGCTAGGAAGAGCTACTATGCTTAACCAGTAAGCTAGAAAAGCTGCGAGTTCCCCAAAGGAACTATAGTCTGCTCTTTCCTTCATATTGTCACAAAGATTTGTCAGTTCTTTGCAGTGACTGTCACGGAATCTACGGGGTAAAGTAAGAAGTTAGTACAAGGGAATATGTGATGGAAAGAAAAATACTAATTTCTGAGCCTGGAATACCTGAGCGTTCTGGAAAAATGAGCCAGCCATTGCAGAGGGGAAAGTTTGTGAAAATTCGAAAAATTCCCCATTTCTCTGAAAAGTTCGATAGTAGTTTCAGAAATGAAGGTCTACGGTCTGGAGAAGATACAAATGCCAACTCTACGTTCGTCGGGTTGAACTCATCATAAAATCTTCCTGTTAATGGAAGACCTGCTATACGATGTAAATCCCAGAGCGTTACGCTCATTTCTCCAAATGGCAAGTGAAGAGAATTGGTAGTGGGTGACCAATATTCAAGGAAGCCTTTTAAGCATGGAAGGTTCCTTGTAGAAGTACTTAGATGTGACTTCTATCGCATCATACAGGCCGACTTTGGTGAGAGTACTTGCATGTTTCTTCAGGATGGCCTCTGTCCAATCAGAATAATAGCGACGAGAAGTCAACAAGTCTCTTGTCCGGAAATCTTCTGACCCCCAAAGAGGTTCACAGTCCTTGTACCGCTGTCTGATGGTTTCATAGAAATATGTTGGAAAGATATTATGCGGATTGTGAAAAGGAGCAAGGAAGATCATGGAATGAACTTCTCCGATGATTTGTTGCGGTTTCTGCGCCTGCAGTTTCCCTTCGAGAATTCGAGGTTCTCGTGTCGCCCACGATTCAGTGTACATCAATTTCTCTCTGTCCACGTAATCTGTGGGCTCACATTCAAGGATGGATTGATGGCGATGAACGTTGATGGGAATTATTGTCATACCTTCTGAATGAGGGTTGTCGAATTTCATAACACCCTCAATTACTTGAACTGATTCCTAGGAGTTTTGGAACTTTTTCTTGTTATGCTCCTTTATCTTCTCTTTAAACTCCTTCGCCTTGTTTCGGCGAGCCTTCTTGGAGCGAGAAGCAGGCGGAGTATCTTCTCTGGGAGGGGGTCTGTCGCTATCTGTGCGGATGTGGGCGGTTGTCTTCAGCCATTTTTTCCAATCATATTCACGACCATGTTTTGGAGGTAACTCTATGTTCCCCATGATTATAGCCCGATGAATGGGAGAGGGAAGTGATTCGATTCGATCAGTGAAATCAAAGGTGGGGGGCACTGGTTCTTTAAAGTATGCGGGAGTTTGAGTAGTGGTTTTAGTGCGTTTGGCTGGTGGCTCATCAGTAGAAGGAGAAGGGCGATAAGAAGATGTGTCGGGCAGGTGAGGATGAGAAGGTTGGTCAGTTGGAGGGTCTACGGGACGAAAAGTCCTCTTGATGCAGGCCATGAAGGAAAAAGAGTTAAAAGCTTAAGGGGATTGCAGGGAAAGTTCGAAAACTAAGAAAAGAACTAAGTCTAGGTTGCGCGGGTCTGCGCAATCGAAGGCAGTTGCGCGTAGTGTTGCAACACTTGGGAAACTTGCGCAGACGGGAGATCCGTTGCGCGGGAAAATCGCCAGAGAAGAAATTTTTGCCACAAAATGAGAGAAATGCAGATTATGAAGGGGGCGCAGTATTTATAGGCTGCCGTGGTCGAGTATGAACGCGAGCCGGTTACGCGGGTCCGCGCAAAGTAAGATGAAAATGAAGAATTTTGATCCTTTTTCGTTTCTTGAGGAAACAAAGAAAGGATCAAGAGGGGCATTTGTTGAGGCATAAAAAAATGATGAAAGAATCAAACAAGAAGAGATAAAGAGATAGAAAGAACTTTTGAAAGGAAGAAGAAAGAGATAGCTTTGAGAAGGGTGCGCAGGACCGCGCAACCAATGTCAGTTGCGCGGGTCCGCGCAAATCAATCTACCTTGTGCAGGTCCGCGCAATGAGAATATCAGTTGCGTGAGACCCCGAAATGTACTGCAGAAATGGTCCTTTTCAGAATGATCTAAAGCACTGAAAATTTGTCTCACATCGCTAAGATCAGGATTTTCACACGTGCGAGGGTCTATAAATACCCCTTCCCCTCCATTAAAGGTAATTGAAGATTTTCAAGAGAAGTGAAGCGGAGCAGAAGACTGAAAGTAGGAGAGGAGTTTCCTGTTCATTGCGCAGGACCGCACAACCAAATTGACCTGCAGTCTGTGAAGTTCAAGGGCCGTCATGCTGCCGAAATATCTGTGCAAGACTCTTCTCCTTCCGGCCTTCTCCTATTGACAAGTTCAGAAGAGGAAGATTAGTCGATCGAATCGACATTTCCCAAGTATTAGGGATGGTTGAAACAGGCGCTGTTATGCTGCTAAAATCTCTGTTTCATTGAAGATCCATTGATCTAATCAACATCCCTCCTAAGTCTTAGGAGATGATCGAAACAGGCGCCGAAAGGCTGTCGAAATGAACCTTTGATATTTAAAGCATAAGTCATTCATTACCAAATGATCTATCTTAGAATCAAGGGATGTAAAGAGGATGTAAATGAACCTAGTATCAATGAAATGTGATGAATGTTCTCAATACTCTTTCTGTTATGTTTGAATAAGACAATTTCCCAAGTCAAATGCATTAGTTTCTTTGTCGAAACAGATGCACAAAAGTTTTGGATTAAGCTAATATTTGTTTTTTCCCTTCATCCATGTCTTTGTGATCTTATGAACAGGTTGGATGACAGATGGACATCATTGTGGGCCCCAAGAAGGTTTCACCGGTGGAAATCATTATTCCCACTCTTTCCTATGGTATGGTCCAATAAAGCTTTGGATATGCTTCAATTTTGGGCTCTACCCCTCAAATGAGTTGGAAAAAAAGATGGACGGCGTGGATAAGCCACATACATTCAAGATGGGCCCAATGGAGTTTAATCAGTACAATAAGGGACGCGGATTAGCTACTGACAGGTTGAGGAGCGAGACTACTACTGAAGTGACATCACCAAGTTCTATAAACCCCACCATGATGTATGTTTTGTATCCATACCGTACATCCATTTGGAGAGATCATATTAAGGCATGAGCCAAAGAATGAGTCCATTCTAAAGCTCGAGTGGACCCCACCACAGAAAACGGCAGGGAACTTCCTAAGGTCCAACATGATGTTTATTTGAGATCCAACCCGTTCATGTGTTAATGCACACATGAAAGAAGGGAAAACACAAATATCAACTTGATCGAAAACATTTGTGGCCCTTAGAAGTTTTTAATGGTAGACATCACTCTCCCCACTGTTTTCTATGGTGGGGTCCACTCAAGCTTTAGAACTAACTCATTCTTTGGCTCATGCCTTGATATGTTCTTTCCAAATGAATGGACGGTATGGATACAAAACATGAATCATGGTGGGGCTCATGGAACTTGGTGACTTCACTTTCAATAGCTAATCTGTGTCCTACGATAAGAGTGTACGTTGTATGCTAGCTAATCCGCTTCCGTTCAAAAAGGCATACACGATGCGCAGGGATGGTAGGTGGGGTCCACCTTGATGTTTCCGAGTAATCCACTCCGTTTTCTAATATCATTTTAGGACATGCACTAGAAAATAACGTGTATCCACTAATTAAGTGGGCCATACGAGAGGGAAATTGGGGAAAGATTTCTATCGTTGAGACCTTCGTGGGCTACACCTTGATGTTTATATGCCATCCAACCTGTTTATAAGGTCATCCTACACCTTGATGTTTATATGCCATCCAACCTGTTTATAAGGTCATTCCCACTAGGATGAAGTGAAAACATCGGACACTGAGCCCGATGCAAAAATCTAGGCCATAAAAATGTTTCAGCGGTGGTGACTGAAACCTCATTGTTTCCTCTAGCGCGGCCCACTTGAGTTTTGGAGTCACCTCGTTTTCAATCGCATGTCCTAAAATTATCTCAGAAAATGGATGGACAGAGTGAATTTCTCACAAACATCAACATGGACCCCACCTAACATCCAGCGTTTGTCCTTAAATTAAAATCGGATGCCAATTTTGGGAAGTCCAAAGGGTTTGGGATTTCGAAACCCTAAATGCCCAAGCTCCCAAATCTCAGAAATTTTCTAATTTTTGGGGGATATTTTCCTCAATTGGGTTAGTTCGAGATGAGATTCACTCACCTGCAACGATCTGATTTGAATGGCCCACCAAATGGAGCTTCCGATCACAGCCGACTCCTTCTCAGGTATCAAATCCACCCTTTGAAAGCTTTTCTTCTCCCTTTTTTTCCGATTTTTTTGAATCTTTACATTTTGTCAAATCTCCCAATATGTTGGCCCTTTTATCAGCGAAATCGGTATGTGGCTACAGTAGCCCCGTGAATGGGTAGGTAGCTACAGCGTGATCAGCAGAAAAATACTGACAAAAGTTATAATATCGTCGATATCACACGATATTTAGAAATGTCATGCGATATCTACCAATATTTATCGATATCTAGACGATATCAAGCATTCCCGCCGTGTTTTTTTTTCCCAAGTCTCTCTAGATGGGTTTCGTATCGTTGGACTGCTATATTGATAATATTGGCCGATATTATCGGTATTGCGAACACTGGTTGGAGGTATTGATGGACATTTTGGTTTGGCATCTTTTTAAAGTCATTTTTCAACATATGATTTGTAGTAGTAAGAGTTGCTACCTATTGTCATTTAGGCTTCTTTTCTTATTTATTTGTCTAGCAGTAAGGCTCTTCCTTATCCTTGGTTCTTTCACTATTTCTTTATGTTTATATGTCCTCTTTGTCAACCTTTGAGACAGTTGATCTTGTTAACTCTAAGATGGAACGGTGGATTCTGTTCTGACGCAGGGAAGGACGTGAGGTCGAGCACCGTCTTCCTCAAGATGATAAATATTCTGAATCCACGGAACTTCTCTGGACTCCTCACAGAGACTTCTCGAATCCACGAGGAAAGAAAGTAGAAAATAAGAATAATTTCTAATAAATTCGAAATTGATTAATGAATTTCCAAAATCGAGTTCACAACCCTTTAAATAAGGGAACCAAGCAATAAGAAAGAAATCAGACTCAAACTACAACTAAAACTCCTAGAATTCGCAACTTACTATAAATAGTAAACTTACTATTTATAGATGGTCATGATGTCTACTAGTGCGCAAGGTTTTCGGCCAAAAATAGTGTCCTATTTGGCTTCTCCAAACCGTTCTCCTAATTATCCTAAGCACTTTTCATGTTGGACACAACTCCTAAAGCCCAACGGATGAAAAGTTATACTCAAACTAAAACTTACTATTTATAGTAAAAACAAAATTAAAACGAGGAAACGACCGTCGATCAGGGGGTTTCTCGCAAATCCGAGCTGCGCAACCCGGCGTAGCGGGGTTGGTTGGCTAAAGTAGCTCGTTCTACTTCAAAATCATATATTTTACGTCGGATAACTCATTCCGGATTGTGAGATACGCCCGATCTAAGGTCCGATGGTCCTGATCACTTCTGTCACCGACCGTGCCTTTTCTGATCCATCTTGGCCATGAAATTGTCCGCGACCCGCTCTACATCAGTCCCCTCCACTTGAAAAGAATTCGTCCTCGAGTTCTCCTCCTGCGCTGGTTCATGATACTCGGTCAGGTCCGCAACGTTGGAAGTCCGTGAGATCGCCATGTCATCTGGAAGATCAACAACATAAGCATTGTCATTGATCTTTCGGATGATCGGTACCGGTCCAATCTTCTTATTCTTCAGCTTGTTGTACGTTCCGGTCGGAAATCTTTCTTTTCGCAAATGGACTATTACCTGGTCACCCACCTCGAACACCTTTTGTCGACGATGCTTGTCCGCTTGTTCCTTGTACTTTTCGTTCGAGGTATGTAGCTTAGTCTGCACCTCCGCATGAATACCCATGATCCTGTCTGCCATATGTTCTGCTGCAATACTCGTGCCTGGGAGCTTGGGCAGAGGGACCAAGTCTAGTGTGTAGCGAGGTACTCGTCCGTAAATAACCTGGAACGGGGATTTTCCTGTCGAGCGGTTCACCATGTTGTTGAATGCAAACTCCGCTTGAGACAAGGCCAAATCCCACTGCTTCGGTTTCTCTCCTGAAATACATCGAAGGAGGTTTCCCAAAGTGCGATTCACAACTTCGGTCTGCCCATCAGTCTGTGGGTGGTAAGCACTGCTGAATTGAAGTCGTATATCGAATCGAGTCCACAAAGTCCGCCAAAAGTGACTAATGAACTTCGTGTCACGATCAGAAGTAATGGTCTTAGGGACCCCGTGTAGCCGTACGACCTCCCTGAAGAATAAATTCGCCACATGTGTTGCATCGAGGGTCTTCTTGCATGGGATAAAGTGCGCCATCTTGGAAAAACGATCGACCACTACGAACACCGAATTCATGCCGCGTTGTGTTCGTGGAAGACCAAGTACGAAGTCCATTGATAAATCCTCCCAAGGACCGTCAGGTACAGGTAACGGGGTGTAGAGGCCCGTATTCTGAGATTGTCCCTTGGAGGTCTGACAAATATGACAACGTTGTACGGTTCTTCCCACATCACGTACTAATTGCGGCCAGTAATATCGCTCTTCCACAAGAGCTCGCGTCTTGTCTCGCCCAAGGTGTCCACCGAGGCCACCTCCATGTAGTTCCTGAATAATCTGCTCCCTTAGAGAACTTTGGGGGATGCACAATCGATTCCCTTTGAAGAGAAAACCATCCTGTATATGAAAGTCACTGAGGTGACCTTCTTGGCACTTCAACCAAGAATCTTTGAAGTCTTCATCCTTGGCATATAGCTCCTTGAGACAGTCAAAGCCGACCACCTCATTGCTCACCGTAACAAGTAGTGACGCACGGCGGCTAAGTGCATCAGCCACCTTATTCTGCTGACCTGACTTATGCTTCAGAACAAACGTAAATTCCTGTAAAAACGCAACCCATCTAGCATGCACACGATTCACGGTAGTCTGACTATTAATAAACTTTAATGCCTGATGGTCGGTGTACAGAACAAACTCCCTTTGAATCAGATAATGCCGCCAATGTCGCAGCGCCTGAACAACTGCGTACAACTCAAGCTCATAAGTCGACCACTTCTTTCGGGCTTCACTGAGCTTCTCGCTATAGAAGGCTACCGGCCTGCCTTCCTATGATAATACTCCTCCTATTCCGACATATGAAGCGTCACACTCCACCTCAAACAATTTATCGAAATTAGGAAGCACCAAGACCGGTGTTGTAGACAAACGATGCTTGATCTCATGAAAGCTCTTGTCAGCTTTATCGGTCCACTGGAACGGCCCTTTTTTCATGCAGTCTGTTATTGGCGCGACTATGGTGCTTAAATCTCGCACAAATCGACGATAGAAAGTCGCCAATTCGTGAAAACTCCTCACCTCATGAATGTTTGTCGGGATCGGCCATTCCCTAATAGCTCGCACATTTTCATCGTCCACCCGAATTCCTATGGACGTTACAACAAATTCTAAAAACAACAGGCTGTCAGTTAAAAAGCTACACTTTTTCAAGTTGAGGTACAACTTGTTATCTTGTAGGACCTGCAGCACCTGCCTGAGATGTTTCTTATGCTCCGCCTCATCCTGGCTATATATCAATAGGTCATCAAAATATACTACCACAAATCGGCCAGTGAACGGTTTTAGAACTTGATTCATCAAACGCATAAAAGTACTAGGTGCGTTCGATAGGCCGAAAGGCATGACCAGCCACTCATACAACCGTCTTGAATGCTGTTTTCCATTCATCACCGGGTCGAATACGAATCTGATGGTACCCGCTCTTTAGATCGAGTTTAGAGAACACTTTAGCCCCTCCTAACATATCGAGCATGTCGTCCAACCGTGGTATTGGAAACCGATATTTAATAGTAATTTTGTTAATTGCTCGGCTGTCGACACACATGCGCCAGCTTCCATCTTTTTTTAGCGTTAATAATGCTGGTACAGCACATGGGCTCATGCTCTCTCTCAATAGACCCTTGCGGATCAATTCCTCCACTTGCCCCTGAAGTATCTCACACTCCTTCGGACTCATCCGATAATGAGGGCGATTGGGCAAGATAGCCCCAGGGACGAGGTCTATGTGATGTTGGATGTCTCTCATGGGGGGCAATCCATCAGGTAAATTTTCAGGCCAGACTTCTTTGAATTCGTTTAGTAACATTCTTAAGCTTGGAGGGATGTTTGAGGGTTCCTCTTTCTCGCCCTTCATCACTGCGGCATATACCTCGCCAGTTTCCTTGGACTCCTCCATGAAATTCCGAATGGTCAAGAGAGAACTCCCCTCCACTTTAGAGGCTTCAGGGTGGTTCTCTGGTGTCATAGGGGCAAGGATTATTTTTCGACTATCCTTGACGAATATGTAGACATTGTCTCGTCCCCGATGGGTCGCATCACGGTCCGACTGTCAGGGTCGACCGAGTAGCATATGGCAGGCTTCCATGTCAACCACGTCACAAAGTATCTGATCCTTATAATGTTTACCAATTGAAAACGAGATAGTGCATTGTTCAGTTACCTTGGTCTCGTTCACTTTTTTTATCCAGCCAATTGAGTACGGGGAAGGATGTTTCGTCGTTGGTAGCTGCAACTTATCCACCATCACTCTTGAGACGATGTTCTCGCTGCTACCACTGTCTATGATCACATCACAGACCTTTCCGTTGACAGTGCACCGAGTACGAAATATATTGTGCCGCTGTGGATGTAATTCCTTTCGTGGGGTATACAGTAGTCGCCTCACAACGAGAGATTCGCCACGATCCTCGCCTGTCACTTCATCGCCACCTGCTATTTCTTAAGTGGTTTGTTCATATTCATCAAAGCCATGATCTTCTTCTGCGGCCTCATCTTCAGTGCCCCCTTCGTTTATAGTCAAGTGTGCTGCTGGACGTTGAGGACAAGTGTTTGATAAGTGGCCTGGTTGGCCACAGCAGTAACAATTGTTCGGCCAAGGCCGAGCATAAGGATTCGGAATCCTACTCGGGCCCGCTATTGTGGGTGCTGCCTGTTGAGGTCTGGATGGTCCGCTCCCCGTATCACGGTTCGTGGTTGGAGGAGGTTGAGGACGTTCTCCTACCGGATCTTTTCCTCGAGCCAGCACTGGATCCTGTGTGGGACCTGTCATAGGGGGTCGATTTGAAGGATAGGGACGAGCAGGAGCTCTTGCAAGCTGTGTTTCTGCCCTTCCTGCCAATTGAACTGCTTCATCTACGGTCCCGACTGGGTACATCTGAACTCGATCCTGAATTACCGGTCGCAACCCACCTATAAATCGTGCCACTTTCTGTGACTCAGATTCTGACAAATCGTTTCGTGTAGCCAACCGCTGGAATTCTTCAGTGTAATCTGTAACAGTTCGATGTCCTTGTCGGCAATTATGGTATTGCTGGAATAATATCTGCTCATAATCACTGGGGAGAAATCGTGAATGAAGAAGACGTCTCATCCGAGGCCATGATGCGATGGGCGCCTTGTTCTGGCGGGCTCGTGAGAGTTGCAATTGTTCACACCATGCAGAAGCACCAGAGTTTAATTTAAACGCTACCAATTTCACCCTTTTATGATCTGGCACATCCATATAATCGAAATATCTCTCTACTTCGGCTAGCCAATCGAGAAAATCTTCGATACGTAATAAACCGTTAAAACTAGGAAGTTCAGCCTTACCTCGATAGTCTCTTTCAGCACGATCTAGACGATCGCCTCCATGAATTGGCCGTCGGTCAAAACCCTCATTAATGTCCTCATCGCTGGAACTAGAGTCATCTGGTGTAGCCCTACGGTTTGCCGCTAGTAGTACTCTGCGATAATCAGGGTCACGTCGTACAGCAACCATGGGTGGTGGAGCACCGCCTAGGGCTCGTGGCGGAAATAGCGCATCCGCAAGACGGTCGAGGGTTGCCTGCAACCCTTGCATGGTCAACTGACTCTCCCGATGGAAAGCTTCCATTCTTTTCGAAAGATAACGAATCCCTGGATCACCGTCCACAGGATTTTGATTCATACCTTCGTTGTTTGCCATCGGCCCGAGGGAAAACCTCGCTCTGATACCAAACTGACGCAGGGAAGGACGTGAGGTCGAGCACCGTCTTCCTCAAGATGATAAATATTCCGAATCCACGGAACTTCTCTGGACTCCTCACAGAGACTTCTCGAATCCACGAGGAAAGAAAGTAGAAAATAAGAATAATTTCTAATAAATTCGAAATTGATTAATGAATTTCCAAAATCGAGTTCACAACCCTTTAAATAAGGGAACCAAGCAATAAGAAAGAAATCAGACTCAAACTACAACTAAAACTCCTAGAATTCGCAACTTACTATAAATAGTAAACTTACTATTTATAGATGGTCATGATGTCTACTAGAGCGCAAGGTTTTCGGCCAAAAATAGTAAGTGTCCTATTTGGCTTCACCAAACCGTTCTCCTAATTATCCTAAACACTTTTCATGTTGGACACAACTCCTAAAGCCCAACGGATGAAAAGTTATACTCAAACTAAAACTTACTATTTATAGTAAAAACAAAATTAAAACGAGGAAACGACCGTCGATCAGGGGGTTTCTCGCAAATCCGAGCTGCGCAACCCGGCGTAGCGGGGTTGGTTGGCTAAAGTAGCTCGTTCTACCCCAAAATCATATATTTTACGTTGGATGACTCATTCCGGATTGTGAGATACGCCCGATCTAAGGTCCGATGGTCCGGATCACTTCTGTCGCCGACCGTGCCTTTTCTGATCCATCTTGGCCATGAAATTGTCTGCGACCCACTCTACATCATGTTCATTCCGAAAATCTTGGTTTACAGATTACTACACATAAACTAAGTCAACTAATTACCTTCAATTGTTGAAAGTCATTGAGATATTTATTGGAGAAAAACAAAAGTTGGGGTATATAGATGCCAGTATCACATAACCTCAACTGTCTAATCCTTCATATGGAGACTGAAAATCAAATAACTTGCTTGTCATGTCCTGGCCTCTAAATTTGATGGAACTAGAAGTTATCAAAGGTCTTCTTTTTTTTTTTGTCATCTATTGCTCGTGAGATCTAGCAGACTACTATGAATTATATGTAGATCAGAATAATATGGCTCAACTTTATAATATTTATTAGGAGATTGGAAACCTAAGACGAAGAGTGATCAATGTTTAACTATTATGCCAAGTACGTGGTTTGTGGAAGGAATTATCCTCATTCTAGATGATCTTCAGTTCATGTGTTCCATAGATGCGAAGGCATATAAAAAGAGCATTGAGAAGAAAAGAATTTTTGAGTTATTGGCAAGCCTTAATATAGAGTTCAAACCAGTTTGAATCTAGATTCTTGGTTCACCTTCTTTACTATCACTTAATAGTGCTAAGCGCTATTGTTGCGTGATGAGAAGCATCATTCTGTTATGGGATCGACTATGGTTGAAAAAGTTGCTCTAGTGACAAGTTTTCCAAAACTTTGACAATGCAACGGTTAGTCTTGGTATAGAGTCAGGAAAAGGGGGATTTGATGGCGACTATGGCCATTGCATAGATCAATTGTGTACCCACTGTGGTAGACAGGGACACATTGTGGATTATGGTTGGGTTCTTCATGGTAAATCTTCGAGCTATGTTGCTACTTTTGTAGCTTCAAATTGCAGAGATTCTCGGATTACTGCTGGGGACATGGTTCCTTTCAACTTCACATATGGTTCCATCAGCTGGTGATATTGTTCATCTCTCAAAATCTAAGGATGATGCTTTGTTAAGATATGTCACTCAGAATAAAGGCCTCCTCATCCACTTCCTTGGTTTAGATAGATAATACATCCACTGCTCTTCATGCTACTTCTGCATCAAACCCTTAGGTCATTGATTTAAGGGCTACCAATCATATGATAGGTACATTTGGCTCATTTTCTTCATTTATTCCTAATTCTAGTTTAGGATGTGTGAAACTAGCATATGGTAAACTCCTATTTGAGGTAAGGGCATTGTTTTTGTTTCCCTGTCTTTTTCCTTGTCATCTACCTTATTGGTGCCAATGTTGTTAAATCGCATGTTGATGCAGGACAATTAACCACTTTCTCTAAAAGCTCGAACTGTTATCCCTTTATCTCATAGCCCAAGCTCCACATCGTGTGGATTAGGACCTCGGCCGAACCCCCTTCGTGAGCCCCAAATCACATGGGCTGCCCACCCCAAGCGTGTCCCCACATCCCACAGGCTACCCCACTCGAGCCTGGTGTGAAATGCGTATTAATCACCCCCAGTGATGAGTCTTTAATACGAGACCTCCTCCGTGGGCCGCACCCACCCCGAGTGTGCCCCTGCATCTCACAAGCGACCCCACTAGAGCCCGGTGTGAAAATGCCCCTGCATTATATGTGTGATTGTGTGCGACCACATGCATATGTGCATATGCAATTGTATAATTGCATATGTGACCACATGTTCTTTTATTTTTATTTTTTTGAAAAAAAAAAAAAAGTGAAAAATTATCTGTTAATCTAATGCAACATCTTCAACTTTGGCCCATGTCAACTTTTCGCTAGCAAAGACTGGGTCCTCCCTCTCTACAACCCACTCATTATCTACATTTAGATCATCTAAGCAAATAAGATAATAAAAACTAGGGCCCATAGACCAAAAATCAGCCCTATCCGTGATGCAAGTGGACCGTATGATTGGAAATAGTGTACAAAGAAACTCTCACCCTACAAGCTGTTTAGCTTTGTGTGGCTCACCCGAATCATGGATGGGCCTAATGTTTAGGCCCTGGGCTTAAATTTTTGTGGCATCTAGTGGTTGGAGTGGATTTCATATAATCATCACGTGGCAACTGTTTCCTTTGGTGTACCCACCTAAATCACACGTTAACCTGTTTTTTTTTTTGCCCTGGGCATAACATAGGATCACACATCTAATGGTTGGAGTGGATTTCACATATACATCACAGACGACCCTGGAAAAAAAAAAAAAAAAAAACAAAGGTTTAGAGGGAAATTTATGAGACGACCAGCCTTGGTTTTTGGTAGGTCCACCTTGATGTATATGTAAGATCCACTCCAACCATTATATGTGTAACCCCATGTTAGGCCCAGGGCCAAAAAAATCAGGCCAACATGTGATTCAGGTGGGCCACACTGAAGGAAACATTAGACATACACCCTTGATTTTTTTATAGGGCCCACTAAAATGATTATATGAAATCCACTCCAAACATTAGATGCCACACCAAAATTTAGGCTCGGGGCCCAAACACCAAGCCCATCTGTGATTCAGGACTGTTTCTGTGTGGCCCACTGGAATCACAGATGGGCCTATCACGGGCTGACACACCTTATTGTTGGGGTGGATCTCACATAAACATCATGGTGGGCCCAACCTATCCGTAAACCCCTTTGCTCACACGATCTGACTCCCAACTTCAAGAAATACAACGGAAGGTACTCCAATGATAATTACTTAAATTAATGTGTAGTTTAATGAAAACATTTTTGAGAAAGGTACTGGAATGTAAATACTATATTTAGTACGTAGATTTTTGTAAATTTCCCAAACAAAAAGGGACATCTATAGACCATAATCCCCAAAAAAAGGGACATTCGCAGACAATAATCCAAGTCACACTGGAACAAAGTTTTTTTTTTTGTTTAAAGGAACTTAAGCAGTTAATCTGATGGGATTAGTCGTTTTAGTACAGTGGAAGTTGCTTCCCTTGGACATGTGAAATATCTACTAGGCCTTTATCAGTTTACAAAACAATTTTATTACATAGTGAAAATACTTGCTTCATTTAAAACCCAGGTCTCACCTGGATTTGTCAATTTGCAAAGTCATGCCCAGGCCCAACACTACGAGTTTGCTATTAGTCTTATGGTGTTGGACAGCTCATTAGCCATGGCTTTGATGTTATTCCTTATATTTTTCTACACTGTGCTTCACTGTTTGCATGGCAACTGCGCTGCCATGACCCTATTACTCTGTTGCCTTTGGGGCTTGTGTGTAAATGGTTGGGTTTTGTCATGGGGTGGGACCATGCTGGCATGTGAGCATCCAGTTCCAAAAGCTTAGGTAAAAGAGGAAAAGTCGATGTCTGGTAGGCGTCCAATCTTAAAGCTTCTTTGAAGGCTAAGATGATGTTGTCTATGATATTTTACTACAATTTCAGACAGATGCAGATCTCAGAAAACCCTTTCCATTGTTACTGCAGAAACGGAATGAAAAGAAGGCAGAAAGCGAGAGGAGGTATTATGAGCAGAAAGGATTTGTTTCCGGTGACTGACTTTTGGAGACTTTCAGGCAACACTTTCTTCTCAGGCATAGAGATAGAGATTCTTTTTAGTCCTTTCTGCAGAAATAGCCCTTAATACTTCACACCATTGCATAGCGGAACCCGAGCTTGGCCGTGACCCATTATCTCCGTTCTCGGTCGCTTCTCAAGCTCTGAGCTAATTCCTTAGCCTGACATCCTTTATTTGGGTATTGGAACCTGTTGAATGTTTATCACTCTGCCTTAATCCATAAACAAAGCTATTCTTTCTTTGTTTTTTTTTTTTCTTTTCTTTTCTTTGTTCTTTTTTTTTTCAGATGTTGTTTGTATACTGTAGTTTGCAGCGTTACTCTTTGGATGAGGTATGATACTTAAATGGAGCCTGTTTTGATATTGACTCCAATTTTTGGAGATGAGTTGATAAAGAGCCATTGGCTGAATACCTGTAGCTTTTTAACTTTTTTGTTTTCAGCATATGGGCGTGTAACTGAAGGTTATGTAGCATTAACATGAATTGATGGTGGAGGATTTGTGAAAAGAGGTTTGCTCAAATACATCCAGACATATTGCAATATGACATATTGGAAGTTTAGCCGTTTAGTTCGAGTCATATTCCAATGATCCAAACCGATTATATTTATATGCAAACCGGACTGACCCAACCCAAGTTGGGTAGGTCAGGTCAAGTTGTCAAGATCCTGAGGTTGGGTTCGGGTTAAAACCCACTAACCCAATCTGAATTTAGGTTGGGCAAATTTGGGTTGGGTTAGATCAGGTTTGGTAATAATCGCATGTATTTGGGTCGGCTTGGGTCAAGTGTAGACAATCTCGGATTGAAATTTGAGTCGGGTCAAGTTGTAGGTTGTATCCTCTTGAGGTTGAGTTGGGGCCACGGCTAGAGTCCTTGCACATGGCATTGTAATGTCTGGATGTATCTGAGCAAACCTCTTACGAAAATACGCTACTTCAGAAATTGGTATTCCGGCCCTGCATTAGCATAATCATCCAGATAGTGCTTCAGTAGACCAGATTGGGCTTGGGTCCTCATGTACCCTTGTTTTGACCTGCCTAAGTTTGTGTTGCCATTTTTAAGGGCCCACATCTGATTGCATTCAGGTATTCATTGGTCTTATGCCCTTAGATGTTGGGTCTGGAATTGGGGTCGTCTATCCAATTGGAGGAATTGCTTAACCAAAAAAAAACCTCCCCAGAGATTTGCTTGTCGCCCAAACCATTCAGCAGGCCTGGACAGGATGGACACCAAAAGTCAGGCCATTTGAAAACTCATGTGGGGCCACATGGTGTGAATTTAGAGGTTTTAAGCATGATTTGACATTGTTCCCTATGGTGTGCTCCACCGGAGTCTTGGATTGGCCACACTTTTGGGCTCTACAATGGGTGGACGGGGCGGATCAGATTCACATATCATGCGAGTCCCACAACCAGCAGTTGTGGTGGTACCTGTATGATGTGAATGCATCGCTACATGCACAATGGATGTGTCAGCTGCATCTTTCTGGGCCCCACAAACAATGAGGGTTTATTGCGTAGTAATCCACTCAAAAATTTACATGTGATGTGGCAGGCTGGATTTTGGGCTCTTGGCACATCTGATGGATGGGGTGGATGTCAGGCATTGCATCATGGATCCCACAGAGGTTGACGTGAGCTCCACATAAGAATTTGTATGTACACATGGGAATGATGAGATAGTAAGGCCAACGGGAGATGGAATTACAGGATTTGCATAAGGTGGATGCACATTGACAAAATGTTATGCATGTTTTTTTTTGGGTTATTTAAATACAACTCCCAACATAATCTCTCGTATTTGAAGAAACTAGCCAACTTGGTCCTTATGCCATTGTTTTGCTTCCTAAATTGTCCATCTGTTTGAAGAATTTTCACATATGCCTGTTTAGGTTTTTGGGTCATTGATCACAGTTCACCCATGAAGGGGTGAGTCTCAAAATAGCATGTTCTGGACCACTGAGCCATTGGCCCTACTTGTAGAAATCGATCATTGGTCAGGATTTTGTGATTCCTCATGGAAAAGGAGATGAATTATCAAAATTAGGGGGAGAAAATCATCTCCTTTAAGATGTACTACGAAAATTCAAAAGCAGAAATTTAACTGGCAACGAATAGACAAGTGAAAAGCTAACTTTAACTGGCAACGAATAGACAAGTGAAAAGCTAACTTTACAACCCAAAGCTTCTAGCAATTGGGACATCCTAAAGTTAAAGCAGGTCGAAGTTGGCAATAGACAGTTTTAGGGAAAGCCCTAGCCCAAAGCATTTATGCAAATGGCCAAGACTTTTAAGCCCAAACCTAACCAGTGACCTATCATCCACTTAAAACTCATTGAACCCAGGGCTGAACTGACAATCCTAACTAGGAGATATTTCTGAAGCATGGTCCCAGTCCATCCCTTGTTGGTGGACTCAACAGACCAATGGCTTGGATTCTTAAACCATGAACTCCACCTGTTCAAAATGAGAAACTTGCTAGCAGTCATCTCCGTGTCCTTTAATAAAGCATGAAATAGTTCCTTTAAAAATAAAAAAAAATAAAAAAAAAAAAGAGTTGAAGCTTCCTTTCATTCATTTAACCAGAGAAATACAAATGGACATTCGGGTCCCTCCAGGAATAAAATTGTCTGGCAAGGACCTATCGTAAAGGGTCACTAACCAACGAAAGGGTCAAGGGTTCGAGTACCCATGGTGATGAAATCCCCCGGCGTGCGTGTGTGGAGTGTGTGCGTGTGGCGTGAGTGTGTGGGGGTGTGTGTGCGTGTGTAAAAAAAAAAAAAAAACCAACGAAACATGAAGCAAGCCCAAACTCATATACAAAATAAGGACCAAATAACACCCGGACAGAATTAGCCAATTCTGATTCTTGCTTTGGCCATCCTAATGGAACCGAGGCCTACTTTGTCAAGGAAAAGGCTACCCCTAACCCGAGGGGGGAGACGGGAGAAGTCCCTGAAGAAGAAGTGTTCCTGCAAGCTACTGCCAAGGTTGGCCATCCCGTCAGCAGGGGCGTTGCCCTCGCGATAGATGTGGGAGAAAACCGCCTATAAGCTCAAGCGAAAACGATTAATTCGGCAAACCCAGTATGACCATTTCCAGGAGGGATTCAGCACACCATTTAGGAAATCGACTACAAGTTTGGAGTCAGACTCCACAATGACATTCTGCAGGCCGAGGTTAGAACAAAATTCAAGCCCATCATGAATGGCTCTGAGCTCGGCATTGACATTGGAGCCGGGGCCATAGCCTGCTGAGAAACCGAAGATGAAGTTGCCTCTATCGTTCCTACATGTGCCGCCACCTCCCGAAGTGCCAGGGTTCCCGATCGCAGATCCATCGACGTTAAGTTTGTTCCATCCCCTGGGAGGTTTCTGCCATCTGACAATAATCGGAGGGGCTGAAACCCAACGAATGAAGATCAATCCCAGGTCTGCCAACGGGAAAGTACTGGAGGGGGGATGGAGGGTGTCTGGGAAAAGGGAGATCAGACACATGAGACAACGGGATAATTCCTATTTAGTTTATTGGCTGATGCACATTGATTGGCCATAGAATAGTAGTGATTTATCTCACAATTGCCAATCAAAGAGACTGCTTGCTAAAACAAGAATCAGACAATAGACTACAATCAATTGGCGAGTCCGTTGTTCTCAGGATTGCCTAATACGTGAACTTCAACCTTCAATCATTCCCAAAATGTAGCCCGCAGGGTGAAGAGGTTGGGATCCGAATCAGAGGGGTAACATCCAACTAAATTTTCGGATCCGAATCAGAGGGGTTATATCCAAATAACTTTGGTGCCATTCAGAAACAAGGAAAAGAAAACCTAGGATGATCTGGCAGTAGGAGAGATGATCAGGCAGTTGTCATTCAATTTTAACGGTCCAGATTATGGGTCCCAGTTTAGATGTATCATTATCCAAAGGGTTGGCTCATTAAAGGGTTTATATATATATATATATATATATATATATATATATATATATATATATATATATATATATATCCAATGGTCCTATTTCAACTTATGGTGTGTTCAACAATTTAGTCAGTTTAATTTGTGCTTGATGCATACCACATGTACAATTTATGAATGCCTCTATCAAGTGTCATACACTGCCAGAGTATCTATTGAATAAACTCCCCATTAAGAAAATAAAAATAAATAAAAAAGGCATATCAACCTCTCTCAGCATAGTCTAATGTTCTAAAGATGGCATGCCGTGACAAGGGAATCCCTTTCAAATAACATTTTTCACATGCTACAGCCAACCATTTTGGTGATAGAAAGAGAGAACATATAGAGTGGGAGAGGATGTGATAGGAGAACTGGGTTCAAAGGCAACAAGCTTATTGCCTTCTTTGTTTGGCTCGTTTCCATGTCTGCTTACTTTTGATCTTCCACTTTGCAACCCCAACAGATTGATGCTGCTCTTCAATGTCTCGAACCTTGCGTTTCCTGAACATTTGGGAGCAAACTCGATTACCACCAGATCATGAAAAATAAATGAATAAATAAATAAATTTAATGGCCCATGAGATTGTGATTCGATATTGGTTTAGTAATAGAACCAGTAAAAGCTACTAGAAAGCACTGCCAAGAACTACCCCAGCGTGCCTAAACCTAGAAGGTATGGATATCCAGACCATTCATCAGGGTGGGCTTGTGGTGCATCTCCCTAGCCCAAAAAACAGGCTGGTACACTTGGCTTGGGCCACTTGTTTATGGAAAAATGGCCAGCTAAAAAAGTACACCAATCTCCACATCCAGCATAATGCATGGCCCACCTGGTGAGTGAACTGGCCCAATTTACATGCCACTGCTATGGCAAGTTGGAGTGCTCAGGTGTGGCAAGTTGCAGATGGGTGCTTTGAAGTTGCATTTCACAGAAATGGAATGCTTTCTGCAACTGCGCATCTACGTGTGCCAAGTCCAATCACACCACACAGGCTGACGTGACACATGGAACACATGCGAGATCAGGTCCAGCCATTGAGCATACATGGCTGCTTCACACATCAACTGGACCACACTTGTAGGAGCATGGCTGGTAAAGAGAAATGGATAGCCAATTGCCCACATTCAATATATATGTGTGGACCATCCTGATTTACGATGCATTCACCATGGGGCCCACCCAAGGAAAGTCCAAGATCTTTTTTACGTGTGCCATATCAGCATGTTTCAGGCACTTTCGTGATTGGCACGTCCAAGATGCCATGGCCGCAAGTGGCATTCCTCTTCCACATAAAGATCACAATGTTGCACCTGTAGTCTCCAAGGGAACGATCAGAGAGCAGTTCGTCGGCCAGTGTTGGCTTCCTCTCCTTCTTAGTAAGCCTGCCTGAGAAGAAATCTGATGCAGATTCGATAACTGTGCCCACCTGAATGAACATTATTAACCCATTAATTTTGGCCAATTTTTTCCATCGCAGTAGTACAAAGACATGCAAACTAACCTGGAAATACTTAGGAAGTGCCTTGGAATCACCCTTTTTGTAATGCCTCTTTGGATCAATAACATTTCTCATCTGCAGCAAAATTGACACACCATCAAGACCTTACACAAGTAAATGCAGACAAACAAACAATTGATTATTTGTGCAACAAAAAATCGCAGTTAATCATCATCCACATCTTGGTTTTTTTTTTTTTTTTTGATTGCAATCATCATCCTCGTTATCATCATAGCCTTGTCCCGGCTATTTGGTCGGCTTCATAGATCTTTTTCCGACCAATTATCCCTATACATAAGTGACCTTGGTTTCCGATGTTATTAATGGCTCTCCCCATGGGTGTTTTTTCCCAGGTGTAAGGGGGTATTATAAAACAGGATCCATTGCCCCTTTTGTTGTTCTTTTTGTTAGCTGAAGCCTTTTCGAGAACATACAGAATGCAGTGCAAACAGTTCTTACTAATGGACAGTTTAATATCTGATACATGGTAATTTTCAGGGGGGGGGAGGGGAATCTGATACATGATATTAATTCGTTTTGAGGGCCCACCACAATATCTTGCTATTGTGGTCCTTGCGTGTCGCCCTTGTGTTGCAAACTGCACGGACATAGCGGACCCCTACCTAAAAAAAGGCCTCATGAATGGGATAAGGATCAGCATGGGAGGTTAATGTCTGGCATGTTCAATATGCTGATGATATTCTTCTATTTGGGGATGGGTCACAGAGTGAAATTCAAATTTTCAGAGATACTGCCATGTTTTGAAATTGTCGTGAGTCTCCAAAAGCAGTGTGATCGGGATAAATACAGAAATCCAATCTCATTCAATCTTTGGCACCGAAGATTCAGTGAACGGTGGACATCCTTCTGATCAAGCTTATTAGGGTCCTTGGTTTTGCTTGCCACCCAGGGCTGGGAATGTGGGATGCCCTTCTCAATAAATTTTCTAGACAGCTTGCTTCTCAAGAAATTTTCTAGATGGCTTGCTTCCTATAAGGGTAAGCTGTTACTCTTGGGTGGGAAGATCACATTGATTAAATCAGTCCTTGACTAATTATTAAATGATCTCGGTCCTCCAACTTCCGGTCATAGCTGTGGCCATGATTGAAGTGTTAAGAAATTCTTGTGGAGAGCTAGTAAAGAGGTCCACAGATTTCACCTGGTGGCTTGGGAGGAGGTTTTTGAGCACATTAGGGCTGGGGGTTTGGGCATTCTTAATATCAGAGGCTCGTTAGATGGACAGTCCCGATTGACATACCACCCTGCCACATGCACTGCAAAGAGATGGCTCTACGGCATAATTTCCAGATAATTTCAGCAATTTGAAAAAGCTGTGCAATTTTTTACCCCTAGCTACAGGTACTGTGCTCACATATATAATTGTGAGAGTAATAGTTAAGTGATGATCAGTTCCACCCAAGGTATTCCATAACGGTAACGGTGACTGTAACGGCTACTGTCATTACCATTATGATACCAGCCATAACAGCCATAACAGCTTCTTCTTATTCTTTTTAACAAACCTATTTCATTACAGGACCATTCCAAGTCGATTTTTCTGTGAAGGCTGTTTTGACCCCGTAATGCGTATTGGTTACCATCTGCCATTATGTAACCGTTCTGGAATACCTTGCTTCCACCTTGGATGGCCATCACTATTTATTGTAAAGCATAAGAGTAATGTTTTTTTTTTCCTTTTTGAAAGGTTGCAAAACTTTAATAAGAGAACACAACTTACTAAAAACTAGGATGAGAAAAGAAAATTATGGCCCAAACAAGGAAACAAGATTACAAGCATCTACAACATTGGAACCGGAAACCCATCTAACCACTTGAAGCTTGATCTTTCTTACAACCTTTGCCACTGAACCGCTCCTGTTTCAGAAACATTGACTATTTTGTATCCCCCAAATGGCCCAAAGAGAAGCCATCAAGATTAGGTGCCAAACCACTTTTCCTTCCTTCCAATTCTACCATCATGCCATGCTGAGTTTCGATAGACCCCGACAGTACCCAAGGCAATGTTGAATAGGGCAATGACGCTCTCCTACACCTTTCTACCAAAAGAGCAGTAGAGAAATTGGTGAACGATCGATTCAGCATCATTTATACACATCACACAGATGTTGGGAAGAAACATGGACCTTCTTATAAGGATATCAACGGCAAGCACCCTCTTTCTACCCACCAAACAAGAAAACACTACTACCCTGGGAGGGGCGCCATAGAGCAAAAAGAAGTAATTATGTATCCTCTTCTCTTCCGACATGGCTTCTGAAGCAGCTTGTCAAATGAACAAACTGAGAACTGACCCAACTTGTGAGCATGCCACACCAACATGTCCCTATCACCCCAGTTGGGATTACAACATGGGAGGTAGTCCAGGAGTCTTATAAAGTTGTCCACTTCCTCATAGAAGAGATCCCTACTGTATGGGAGAGACCAAACCACCACATCTCCACTCAAGAAAAAAAAAAAACAAGCTATTGTCATATTCCTTTCTGGAGAAAGGCGAGCTGACCTCAGGAACTCCACCTAAAGCGGTCTTCCTCCGCACCATGCATCCTCCCAAAAGCGAATGCACTACCATCACCAAGGGAAAACAACACGCACTCTTTAAACCTAGGAACCACCAAGAAGACTGCTTTCCACATGCCTGACACCTTATAATGAGAAGAATCCTTGACCCTCCATCCCCCATCTTGAGTCCCATGCTAGCAATTACTTCCCTCCATATTCTCCCTTTGGCGAGCTGACCTCAGGTGTGGCGTGGCATGGCATGGAGAAAAACAAGGAAAGAGAAAGGTGGAGAGAGTGCTTGCATGTGTCTCCTCTCATCCCAAGTCACAATAACCGGCAATTTCTAAAAATTCTAGCAATATGGTCGATGTCCGTGGGCATATAGAACTGTCAAATCATAGTTCTCTAAATAAGGATCAATCTAGAACAAGTTTGAGCGCAAACGGACACCCGAATTGGGTCCAAACATTTCGATCTCACCATGTTGCCTACAATGCGTATTGAATGGTGGATCATTTTGAGGATTGTGAGTTGATCCATACCTTTGTTTCCTTTGAACATGTTTGGTATTTGTTAATGTGTCTAGTGACATGATTTAATCCAATTTGTGGCTTTGATTAACTGTTGATTGTTGAGAGCCATGTTTTTACACTTTCCATGTGGGGTATATTTGGTGGCGGGTTTTTTGCCGTCCTCGGGTTTTTGTGTTGGATATTCATGTTAAATCTCTTGGGCACATCATGTACATCATATTGGAAGGCCTGGATTCAATGTGGCCATGATCAGATGTGTGGATCTAAGAGATGCTTTTATAACCACACATTTTGGAACATGGACACGATGCATGCATCAAGTGCGCATATTGGGCTCTTTGGAAAGCTTGCAGAGAGGAATTGAATGGACAGCTTGAATCACGCAATCAATGGGCCACATGGGGCCCTCGTCCATGTCAGCCCCCTATGGGGTTTTGTCTATACGGATGTTTGAATGGGATGAGGGGAGATGTGCACAAGCACTCTCTCCTTGTTTTTCTCCATGCCATGTCACACCTATCCTATTGCTTAGAAATTTCCTATTGTTTTTTTTTCTACAGTCCTATTGACTAGAAGATCATTCTTTAAAGAATTTGGGTTTTAGAAGGTTATAAAAATCAGAAATTTCTAAAAGCATAATGGGCCCACATCTCTACGTGATCCATACCATCTATCGTGTATATACGATTGATACCGTTCAAATCAATTCAGCGGCACGCTGATTGGCTCATGTGACCACTGGGGGCGTGGCCCACCATTTCATGATGAGAATTGAACCTCACGTTTTGGGCAGTATATGGACCGGCATGTAGACCATTTCAGGCAAGCACTTCGTCACTAATTTTTGGCCCTTTGGAGCTCTCCTTTGATACTTGAACCGTTTATCTTGTAATGCTCAACAAGACCTTCAAAACAAGTGGTCGCTCACCCAAAACAGAGATATGAGCACTAAGATCTTAGTTGTACAAAATGGTGCGCCGTTGCACATGCAGCCCACAGTTTCAAAATTGACGAAAACAACTTGCGACCCACTCTTGGGCTATTTAAAGGAGTTCTTTGGGAGATTTGATCCAATAGTATTGTGGTGCTCATCAATAGCTTCAAAACAAGTGGTCATTCACCCCGATCGGACTTCAGACTGCAAAGTTATTAGACAAACAAGATCGGATCTCCGATAATCAAACAATGGCGTCTATTGAGTGGACCATATCTCATGTTCTTGAGATCGGATTGAGATGAAATTTGATCTGAGGGATGTTGTTGACTTGCTCTTCAAGATGGATAGATCAGATTGGACAGTCACTGTTCAGATATGCCCAGGAAAATCCTGGACCGTCCGTTAGTTTTATCTTAACCTACAACGGACCGTTTTGATCAGATCTGATTGAGCTGAAGATTGCTCCCTAGCCCAATTGGCACGTCTTGGAAGCATTCATCAGCTCGAATTAATCAAAGGAATGCTCAATCATGGAGTCAAACCATCCCATTAACTTGGCATGGAGAGATCCAGACTGTCGGATATTTGACTTTTTTTTAATGTTTTGAACATATCTATGTAATTCTTTTCCTGCCCACGAACCAAGTGAATACCTTGGCTATCAACAACCTTCAGAGAAGGGCCCTTGTTCTCCCCAATGTTTGCTTGGTGTGCATGGAAAATGAGGAGACGATAGATCATCTCTTTATTCATTGTTCCTTTGTTGCAAAGGTGTGGCATTATTTCCTGTCCACCTCCAACATGGATTAGGTAATCCCAAAGACAGTGGAAGATTTGCTCTGGGCTTTGGCACGGGGGGAAGGAATAGGGAAGGATGGCAAAGTTGCATGGAGGCTCACCATCCTAGCGGTTTTTTGGGCTATCTTGGGAGCGAGAAATGGGAGATGTTTTCGTAATGCATGTAAATCTTGAGAAAATATCATCTTTAGGGTGAAGGGTATGGTGTGCGAGTGGGCTTTGCATGTAAAGGGGGCATCGTCAAGCCATTCTCCCTAGTTCTTTTTCTTTCTTTCTCTTTTTTTTTGGTGTTTCGGTGTTGTTATGCTTGCAGCACGCAAGCATTAATAAAATTTCGTTACTTTTCAAAAATAAAAATAAAAATAAATCAATTGTAATCATTGATCTTGACAATTAGTCAAACACGCATGGCATATGCGGGGTCTACCCACCCTCGGTGGATGGTGGCACCACATGTGTGACCTATGATGGTCATGTGGGGTCCTCATTATGATGAGTCTGACCATACAATCATATAAACCCACTTGATCGGTTAGATTTTCATTTGATCATACAATTACAAGCTTGGCCATGTTGGGTGAATCAATGGAATGATGATCTAACCCTAGACACTGTGTGGTATGGTCACTGAATTGTGTTTCTTGACGAACCTTGCATAATGAGTAGCAACTGTGCAATCGTATTTAATTGGACCCCATCTCACCCATTGGTGGCCTGTTTGAGCTCAAATTCCACGAGGAAGTGTTATTCCACATGAGGAAGCTACTAGATGGTTGGGATCCGACCTTTCATGATTAGATCTATCCAGGGAAGGTTCTAGACCGTTGGATCCTTTATAGATGGATCTCGCCTATTTGAGATTGGATCAGGCTGAAACTTGACAAGTAGCTCGTGCTCAATATGTTAATCACGTCGTCCAAATTAAGCAATGGAAGGCCCAATCACGTACCTTTTCTATATCAGCCCTCCAATGTGCATGTTTGTTGGTTCGCGGGTCATGAAGACCTTGGCACGATAATCCCACGTATGCTGATGTAAGTTGTGCCTCGAGGCCTCACAAATGTTGAAAGTGCCTTGGTCGCATACCTACATGTATGGTGCAATGCACAAGGGAGGACAAGATAGTCCAGACGCCTTGCGGTTCATGCATATGATTATGCTACATGCAAATTCGTGATGTGAGATGCATTTGAGTTGAGTTTCATGTACGGTGTTAAATTAGCACTCACAACCCTAGTGCATGCTCTACATGAAAGGTCAGCCTGCGGATGGATGTTACGAGGCTTGGTTATATTACCCTTGGCTGCTCTGTGCAGTGGGAAATGTTAGTCGTACTGGGGACATGACAGGATGTGCTCCATGTCTGTGTGCTTAAAATATTACATTTCCTAGCACAAGATGAAAGAACGCCAAGTTTTAATCTAATGTTTTTTTTAATCTAAGGTTTATGGCCATACGATCATGTCAAAACTAAAAGCGATTTCTACGACCATCACCTCTGAGAAGTTGACTGGGAAGAATTTCATCAATTGGTCCCAGAAGCTCAAACTAGTACTCACTCTTAATTGAGTCCTATATGTCATTCAGGAGCCTTCATTGCCTAAACCCAACCCTGCCTTCGATGATGAGTCCCTGACTGTCTCTTCCAAATTCACCAAGTGGGAAGGAAACAATGAGATAGCCAAAGTGTTCATATTGCCTTCCATATCTGATATGCTCCGCAGCCAGATGCAGAACATGATAAAGGTTAGGGAGATACCTGTGCCTGAAAGGTAGGTTTGGTGCCTGTGTGAATGCTCCAGTCCAACCCCTCAAAAGACAATTATACTCCTTGAGACTCAAGGAAGGCGCCTCGGTTAACGAGCATGTCATGAAAATAATCAAACTAGCCAATGAACTGCAGCTAATTGGACATGACATGGAGGATGAGACCATCATAAATGGCATCCCCATGTCATTGACACCTATATAGGATAGGTTCATTGACAACTATAACATGATGAAGCTCAAATATGATGAGAAGAAGCCCCACATGTAATTGATCTTCTATGAGGTCAACAATCTAAGACATCAAAAGGGGCATGTGGTACAGTTGGCGAAAGGTACCCTTGATGGCAAGTCCAATTCTCAAAAGCACAAGAGGGCTGATGAGAAAAAGGATAAGGACGACAACCTTAAGGGGAGAGGCAATTCTGGCAGCAAGAAAGGCAAATGGAATGGTAACGGCAAGAACAAGAAGGGATGCTAGCACCATGGAAAGCCAGGACACTTTAAGGCCTAGGGTTGAGCCTACCAAAGGGAACTTGCTTGGGAAGCCAATGCAAAAATGGTTCTCTCCTCTCAACTTCCATGGATCCCGAGGAATGATACTTGACATATCATCTGACAGATTGCTAACCTGATTGTGTAGAAGGTTAGAAGGGACGGGATGGAAGTGAAGTAGAGGATGTGTGTGCATTAGCTATGAGCTGAGGAGCATCGTAGGGCGATGCGAATAGGAGTAGAGTAGCGTTTAAGGACTCATTTTTTGTCTTCAACACTAGTGATTTATTTTGATTGATTTGACCTATTTTTTGGATCTTTTATTGTTATTTGTTCTTTATGAAACGGTTATTTGATGATTATTCATCTGCTTTATCTGATTCCTCCTCACTAACTCTACTCTGTGATTATCTATAGCTTTTGTAATTCATGTGGAACATGTTATGTGATTGACGGTCATTGTCTACACTATTGGTATCCTGTGTTAGGGAAAGTGGCACTCAATTCCATCCAAGAACCTACGAGAGATACCGTGCAAGAGTCAAAAGAACTCCACTAAGGGCATCAAAGTAGCGATTAATACTATAGCCTCATTAAGATGTCTGATTAGTTGGAATTCAGGACAAGCATAGGGCAGGCCATTGCCAACCCTAGTCCAAAATCGGGCCGAGGGGGTCGCTTGGCCCACTGCCACCCCTACTAAACAGATAAGAGTGATGCTTACTCTCCTTGTGGATTGTGAGGAAAAGGGGTGTCGTCGTGGGCGGGGGAGATGATACGGTAAAGCTAGTAAAACCGGAATATGGTAGAGTCAATTCACTTGTATTACAAGTGACAAGTTAATGAATCAATTGGATCATTGGTCCTTCCATCTAGTTGGCCCTATTTTGGATAGATAGTGTTTCCAAATACACAAATATCCAATTATGAATTATCCTATCTATTTGAAAGATGGCCTTCAAAGTGACAGTTTTGGGATGAAAATAGTTAATGGACAAACATTCAAGGGAAATTAAGAGAAATGTGTTCAAGGGAAATTAAGAGAAATGTGATGGACAGGATTGTCTAATTGGTGCAACTTTTGAAACATGAGCCATCCAAGATAGAGCTCACTAGCATGTATCGTGGAGCGAGTAGCTCTACCATATTCCAGTTCTTTTGGCTCTACCAAACATCATCCTCATGGGTGGAGGCTTTTTGTTGGGTGGTTATAGCCAACAAAGTGCTCACAAGGGACAATTTACAAACATGCAAGCATATCATGCCGAGTCTTTACCATGTAAAACAAACAAACACACACACTCACACATATATGTAGAGAGAGAGAGAGATCTGTGCTATATGTGAGGAAACCTGGTACATCTCTTTGTCCACTACAAGGTTGTGAGGAAAATATGGAGTCATTTCATTAAGATCTTTAGAAAATGGGTGTTCTAGTAATTGTTTAAGAAGAATTTCAAGGATTGGGGCAGGTCCAATGCACGGGGTACGTGGAAAGAAAGGAACAAAAGAATTTTCGATAATCAGGAAGTCCTGGTTGGAATTCTTATTGATAACATTACCTTCTTTATTTTTTAGTGCACTCTCAACAGAACAACATTTCGTAAGACTTGTTTGTTGCTTTATCGAATGCATGGGGGCAGTTGTGGATAGGGAGTACGCAAAGAAAATGAATCAATTGAAGTGGTAAGGCATCCTGAAGATTGGTATATGCTCAACTCCAACAGATATTGGCAAGCAACCTGGGCACTGTTAGGAATATGGGCTATGTTAGAAATGATGGGGATTCAAACCCCCTTACTAGGCCCAGATGGTTGGGGCAACTTGAGTATGGCAGATGCTACAGCTTTAAGAGAGGGGTTCCACATTCTCTTTGGCTATGTGAATGAAAAGATTATAGTGGCTGGGCATTCCAACCATGTAGTTGGACCTCTAATGGCTTTCAACTATGGAGGTTTTCTTACATCTTTAACAAAATCAGGGGTCTCTCTTCAAGCTTGAATATCTCATTCAAACATGTTAATGAGAAGCCAATGATGTTGTTAATATGTTAGCAAAGGAAGGGGCGTCGAGGTCCATCTGTATTTAGGAGAGAGTTTGCCCCTGATATAACTCTGGTCTTCAGCCTGTTGCTCTTTTCCCCTTAAAGAAATTTTGTAATTCATTAGAAAAAAAAGGTGTAAGATCCAAATAAAGGTGATTCCCAGATTCTCCTTGCCTTCACCTAGAAATACAAGACAGTGGAACTCATAATCAAGTCAATCGACCTGATGAGTCCTGCGTCAAGGTGTTCCGTATCTGTTACATTACGGCCATAAAGGCCAATATGTATGGGTAAAGGCCATGACGTTACACGATACGGGGCCGAAAAAGTGTAGCTGGTTTTCTGAGACCGTATCAGCCGTTATGAGGGCCGTATAGGTCGTTACAGGGCATAACATTGTTACCCCCGTAACGGTCAAAAAACGGCCATCTTTTTTTTTTTTTCTATTTAAATTCAATTTTCTCCTCATTTTTCCACTTTTCTTATTCCGAAAACTTTCCTATATTATTTTACAATATATTTCGACCACTTTTACTATATTTTTTAGGATTAAAACTGTAGATTGAAGCGATTTGGATGAATAAAAACTTCAATGGGCATTTTTTCAAAAAATAAAATGTGGTATTTACGACTTTTTTTAATTTCTAGTTCTAAAGCTCGATTGTGATTTGTAAATATTAGAGACATAATCATGTTCACAAATTCACCAAACAACCAAATACAACACTCTCACCAAATGGTGGACCGTTACGCTATTATAAACATGTTCAAAACCAAAAATCAATACATATTTGGAATATTTACATTATTATAGATTTTCTAAATATTTTTTTAGAACTTTTCGAGCAAATTTTTTTTTCAACAGTTACAAGGGTTGTAACGGTCATTACGCCACTGTATTGGCCGTTACGACCGATACCCGTATCGGTAATGGCGGTGCCATTACGGCCACCGTTACCAATACGGAATACCTTGTCCTGCGTGGATATCCTGCGTGGATGGACATGTCCCTAGAATTTCCATGCTAAGAAATCTTAACCCTTCAATTCAGTTGCCGGTGAATAGATGGTCAAGAAAGAATTCAACCATGGCAAACATTCAATAGAATGGAAGCCAAAATATGTCTGGGGTCCTCCAATCTAGGGGACTTTTGTACATGTGCCATCCATGGTGGTGCCCCTTATATTAATCAATGGTTTGGATCATCACAACATGAGCCCTACTTACAAAGAATAAGGATCATATGATCCCTCTATAAAGCAGTAGGAGCAGATCATACTTCAGAAAGAACTGCAAGGAATGAATTAGAAAGAAATTTGGTCCATCCAACAATATCCACCAGGATGAATAAGTAATTCCTCAAGGCAAGGACATATACAAGTAGCATAATTGATAATACACACCCTAATAAGCAATAGGACATATTTTGCAAAGGAGAAAAAAAGGCTACTCATGAGGAATCCCCACGTGCCCAACTTCCAATATGGCATGCTTGTGAGATCTAGGTTGTTCATTAGGTGAGCCCTATTGTATCCATTGTGGTCCAAAATTCAGGCCAGACTGATCAGCAGGTAAACCACATGTATAAAAACTGCACTGCTAAAAAGAATTGACCAATCTTTTGCATTCAATGAACATGGTATGGCCACTCAGATCAAGAACCTAGGAAGAGAAGGATCCCGGATCCTACTCTTGAAAGTAGCCTAAGCAGTATGCTTTGCAAAGCAGGCCCACTTACATCCTGGGAAGCTCACTTCAAGATTTGACATGAGAAGCTCTCTCACTTGCAATGAGCATGGAGACTCCTCTATTCAGAAACACCTGCCAAAATAGGCTCCCATAGGCATCATGTACACACTCAAGACTGTTGGGAAGCTCATAGATGGAAAGTTGAGAATGAAAGGAGGAACAAAAAAGATTGTCTATGCAAGCCATAAGAGAACTCTCTATCATACAAGGTGGATAGTTCATTTGACTGTTCGACCCTCTAGCACAATGGAACCCTATGCAATGAGGATGGAAACTCCTATGCACAAACACTTGCCAAATAGGCTCCCATAGGCATTATGTACAGACTCAAGATTGTTGGAAAGCTCAGTATAGATGGAAAGTTGATAATGAATTGAGGAACCAAAAAGATTGCCTATGCAAGCCACAAGAGAACTCTCCATCATACAAGGTGGATGGTTCATTTGAGTGCTTGAGCTCCTAGCACAATGGAACTCTGGTTCAGGGTCATAGTTCATCGAGTTTAGGGGCCAAGGTTTTAAAGTTGTGAGGATGCATTGTTGCTGCAATAATGAGGGACACAGTGCTCAATGTTGCTTGAGTCCGGAAAAAAAAAAAAATTTTAAAAAAATAAATAAATATCCTTAACAATGTTGTGGCACAAGTGCAAGACCATGACCATGCTCAAGGTTCTTTTAGAGCATTTGCATGGTGGAATGGCAAATCTAACCTTAAGACTGAAATGTATAGAATTAAAATGTGCATGATAGCAAACAAATAAGAACCCTGCTATGGCGTCTTGTGAGGGTAGCCCATCTGAATCTTAGTCAACACACATGCACATGCATGCAGGATTCGATCACTCATTTGTTAGGGCGCGGAGGTATGTTCCATGGCCCAAACATGAGCCATCAGGTGGGTAGACTCATACCACTGGTCACTTGTTGGATAACCACCCATTTTGTCATAGATGTGGCCTACATGATGACCAGAAACCCATTTTTGGACTAATGGGACCAACCAGATGAACAACCCAAATCTCATGCACATACGACTTTGGCATGTTTAGGCATGTATAGGATTTGGGTGGTTTCACATTTCCCAAAAAAATGAAACAATTCAGCATAAAATAAAGGTCCAAGTATGTTAGAACATAATGCATGCAAATGGGATAAGAGAGAGAAGCACCTTTAGTATTTGGAGATCTTTCTTTATCTCGGGGGTGATGGTTGGCGCAGGCATTTCAAACCTATGCAAAAGAAACTGTTATAAAACTTAGAAGCATTGAAGTGAATTGCTAAAACAAAGTTCCGCATCCACTTACCAACTTTTACCAGTTGTATCTTTTACTTGTTTCTTTAGCAATTTATTCAGCTTCCTCGGGTCTGCTGGTGGAACAAACAGTCCATCCACAAGCTTATTCTCTTGTTTCCACACCGTATCTTGTGGTGGGCATTGCAATTTCTCTGAGCTGGTTTTTGTTCCACTGGATATTAGAGGCACTTTTGGTGCCCATGAAAGGCCAATTGTTGGCTTGTTCTCTGACATTTGATTGGAATGAAGTTTAGTATGACCTGCATAAAAGACCACAAAGAAACAAGTAAAAAACCACTCAGTATGTATATGATATAAGCTTTTGAAGGTACATTTAAAAGGCACAGACACAAGTCACGCCTTTAAATTTAATCCACGCTACATGTTCCACGACAGCCACAAACTAGACTACTAGACACTGATGTAATAGTGATTACAAGTAACTTGCAGCACGCTGTAAACAAACAAGCAATTGTAGATTTTCATAGTGATGTCAAAGGTTTTCACTTAGGAAGATAGGTAACTAATAGTTCCTCTTTATGTGTGGGTTCGGCTTACTTCTCAATTCTCCTGGATGGCTCTCCAAAAGGTTTTTTCAAAAGCTCTAGAGGCTTGTGGCAAGGCGACCCTCTTTCTCCCTTTTTATTTCTCATTGTTGGCGAGGACCTTTCAAGAATGCTTCAAAAAGGTCAAGAAGTTGGAATCTTAAGTAGTATTTCCGTGCAAGGGATGGCCACTCCGATTTCTCATATTCAGTTTGCGGACGACACGCTTCTTTTCAGCGAAGCCAATATGGTCAAGGTTATTAATTTGCGCACTTCTATTCGCTGTTTTGAAGCTGTTTCGGGCCTTAGAATAAACATGTCAAAATCAAAGATGCTTGGAGTCAATATGGAGGAAGAAGAGGTAAGGAGTTTCATGGAAGATTTCCAATGCTCAATGGCATCCTTTCCGATCACTTTTGTTGGGCTGCCCCTATGCATAGGTAGACCTCCTAAGTATCTATGGGATAAGGTCGTTGATAGATTTGAAAAGTATCTTGCTTCTTGGAAATGCAGATACTTATCTATGGGAGGGAGACTCAGTCTTATCAAGGCCGCCCATTCTAACCTCCCCCTATACTTCATGTCTTTATTTAAATGCCCGTCTTCAATATTGACAAGACTCGAAAAATTAAGGCGAAACTTTCTTTGGCAAGGCAAGGAGGAGAAAAAGAAGTTCCATCTGGTCGATTGGAAGCAGGTGTGCAAAAATTTTCAGGAAGGTGGCGCTGGGATAAAAGACCTCAAAATCATGAATTGGGCTCTCCTAGGTAAGTGGATATGGAGGTTAGGATCCGAGAACGATGCTCTTTGGAACAAGGTTATTAAAAGCAAATACGGCCGCTCAGATGGTAGTTGGTGGACCAAAAATTCTTCCATTTATAGGGCTTCTGCCCTATGGAGGGATATTGTCTCCTTACATAGGGAGGTGTTTAAAGGGATCGGCTATGAGATCGGAAAAGGGGATAAAATCAGATTTTGGGAAGATTTATGTATAGGGGACATGCCGTTGAAAGAAGAGTTTCGAAACATTTATCTCCTCAATCCTTATCAAACAGCTACAGTGAATTATTTCTTCTCTATCCAAGGAAGGAAAACAGTTTGGAATGTGGACTGCAGAAGAAATCTTCAAGACTGGGAAATCAGCGAGTACATTTCGCTGCTGGATCGCATCTTCAGAGCAGTCCCAGACCTGTCTAGTGAAGATAAAATAATTTGGAAGCCAGAAAAATCCAGCACTTTCTTGGTTAAATCGTTATTCAATCAGATGGCCAGCAGTCCTCTCTCTCCCTCTACAGACCCTCAGATCGGTTATGTCTGGAAATTACCTATTCCACCCAAGTTTGTTACTTTTGGGTGGCTGGTTGCTAGGAAGAAAATCCTTCCAGTTGACAATCTCAGAAAAAGGGGCATGATTCTTGTCAACGTGTGCCTGTTGTGCATGGAGCAAGAAGAAACAGTGGATCATTTGCTCATTCATTGTCCATTTATCAATCTCATATGGTCTGAATCTCTCTCCCAGTTCGGTATGGATTGGTGCTTCTCAGATTCAGTGGATCTTCTGTTAAAAGCTTGGCATGGGATCAGATTGGATAAGCAGAAAACGCGGATTTGGAGAATAGCTATAATAGCTATAATCGCTATTTGGTGGTGTGTTTGGGTAGAAAGGAATGAAAGATGTTTTCAGGATAGGGCTCACTCAGCCAAGAGTGTAGCTAGTAAGGCCAAGCGTATGATTATTGAATGGGCCACAGTAGAAGACAGTCTTAAGGGTTGTAATTTTCTGTTTCTCGGAGCTTAGATGGGCTTGCTTCCTCAGCTTCCCCTCACCTCCTTTTTTGTCTTTTGCTCTTCTTATAATACAAATCAGTGATCTTTCAAAAAAAAAAAAAAATAGTTCCTCTTTATGACAACTGAAAGTGGGCCAAAATCAAACTTAAAATATATTCAAAAAATAAATAAATAAATCTCAATGCATGTCCATCTTTCCTCTCAATTTTTTTGCTACAATAATGGCAAACCTGACGTGAAACTCCGGCCCTCATTTCAAAGGTGCTAGAAGTCCGCTCCCACAACCTGTTTGACTCAAAGAGGATAACATCCTGAAAATCATTGATTTTTGGACAAAAAGCTCCTTTAGTAATGGTTTAGAATATCATCAGACACAACTCCATTTCATTCAACTCGTGTTGGATTCAGTCGAGACCAAGATGAGTTGCCAGACTAGAATAGGGATTGAAATGGCCGAAGCGGGATGCACTCCAAAAAGCTATTTAAAACCATGCCATCAATCTATCTGAAATGACTTGAGGAACAGGAGGTAGGCAATTTTTCTTTTTTGTTCGTTCTTCTTATTTATTTTTTCTCTTTTTTGTTGTTGTTGCAAAATCATTCTTATTCTTTATCCTTATTGAAAACGGGCCAACATATCCTTTTCATCAATTCCTTGAAAGGTTTAAGCCTAAATTTAGCCCATAACAATCTCTAGCCCAACTTTGGTCATGACAACCTGATATCTCCTATTTCCAAGGTTATGAAAAGAATCAAATGCTTGACCATGTGCTCGGAGATTACCTCCCAGGAATTTTCTAGCACTAATAGGTCTTACTTGAACAATCGGAGCTTGGTCATCCAAGATAGAAAGTAATCTTTAGTGAAAACCTAAGCATGGACACCACCACCTATAAGTCTAATACAGGGGCATTTTCACACCGGGCTCGAGTGGGGTCGCCTGTGAGATACAGGGGCACACTAGGGATGGGCGGGGCACACAGGAGAGTTCTCGTGTTTGAGACTCCTCACTGGGGGCGATTAATGCACATTTCACACCGGGCTCGAGTGGGGTAGCTTGTAGGATGCGGGGACACACTCAAGGTGGGTGGCCCGTGTGAGGCAATACCCATGTAATTTGGGGCCCACGAGGGGGGTTCGGCCGAGGTCCTAACCCATAAGATGTGGGGCCTGGGCTATGAGATAAAGGGATTAATTCGCCATACTCTAACAGTTCGAGCTTTTCGAGCAACTGATTAATTGTCCTGCATCAAATTGATATCAGAGCGGGAGGTCTCGTGTTCAAGACTCCTCACCGAGGGTGATTAATGTAGGGGCATTTTCACACAAGGCTCGAGTGGGGTCGTCTATGGGATACAGGGGCACACTTGGGGTGGGCGGGGCCCACGGGGGAGGTCTCCTGTTTGAGACTCCTCATCGGGGGTGATTAATGCACATTTCATACCGGGCTCGAGTAGGGTAGCCTATGGGATGCAGGGACACACTTAGGGTGGGTGGCCCGTGTGAGACGGTATCCATGTAATTCGGGACCCACGAGGAGGGTTCGGCCGAGGTCCTAACCCATGAGATGTGAGGCCTGGGCTATGAGATAAAGGGATTAATTCACCATACTCTAACAGTTCGAGCTTTCAAAGCAACTGGTTAATTTTTCTACATCAAAGTCAAAGTCAAATGTGGACAAGAGCTCAAGGGGCAGTAGCGTTACTGGAGGGATGGGTAGGGATGACAAAGATGCCACTTCTTATGCCATTTTCTCTAGCCAGATTGGTAGAAAGGGTTCCACTTATGCCAAGGTCATGGAAATCAAAGTTGGGCTTAACCTCTTCTTTTATTATTCTTTTTGGGGGCCCCTTATAATTGGAGGGGACTAGAAGATGCCATGACTTAGGGCCTGTAGAGTTCGGAGACAAAACCGTCATTTAGTAGCTTGTTTGGATCAAACCTGAATCTCCAATTTGGGACCCCCCTAATGTTTTAGGCGATAAATCCTCGTTTCACCAAAAACCTATCCAATTTGCTTTTGGTGAAACGAGGATTGCAGCTACCCTCCCAGAGTCTACAAACGACCTTACGTTCCCTTAGGTGGTTGGTAAAAAGCCCCGTGGAAGTGTAGTTTCTTGTTTATGAGATTAGGACCAAGATTTATTTATTATCAGTTTAAGTTAGGCATGTTAACAAGGAGAGTAACTCTTTGGGATATGTTCTTGCAAAAGGTGTATCTAGACAGATACTTCGTACTAGAACCATCAATCCCCTTCCTTAATGGATATTGGTTCTTTTTCCCCTTCCATTTGCTAATCAAATTTTGGTCGTCAATAAAAATAAAATAAAAAATATAAATACTATGTCAAAAGAAATAAAAATTAAAAATTTTGGTTGTCAATTATAATATTCTTGCTAATAAACTGATGTAGGTGGAAGGATTTTTGTACAAAAAAAAAAAAAGAAGAAGAAGAAGAAGAAGAAGAAGAACAAAGACGGATATGTCACATTTGCATGCATGTTTGGACCTTGGGGTTAGAATTTTCACCCCCTACAATTGTAAGACAAGAAATTATCTAAAAGAATATTATAATTGTTTTCATTCCCAAATACCATATCCATAAATCATTTACAAAGAGATACAAATATGATCCCTCTTCTATGATCCATGTATGTAACTAAATAATCCCCAAATACATATGGACCTTTCTCTCTCTTATATTTACCTTTCTTATCTGACATACCCTACTAAAGAACTCGTTGATTGTACTCAACCTATGTAATAGGCTATTAGATAGCACTTGATTGTAACCAACTCATGTAGTAGTCTATTACGTTGAGCATGTGAGAGTTTCATGTTCTCATTGCCGATCCTTAGCCCAAACAAAGGAGGAAGGTTGAGTCAGGTTGGCTGCCGGTGACAAACCTATGCCATAACGTTCATCATGAATCCAACTATGATATTCCAAACTCATGATAGGCCGTTCCTTTTAAGTGACATCATACATTCGAACCCAAGTGTAGTGAAATATGGGCAAGGATTGGCTAAGGCGTCTCCCAAAAGCGATGCGCCACACAATGCCTACTGTGAGAAGTGGGCCAAGGTACTATGCCATTCTAGATGCGCGCAGGTAAAGAAGCTAGTTAGGAGAATAGGATTCATCTTGCCACATGGAATGCAGGAACATTGACGGGTATGCAGTAGATATGATGAAACAAAGGAAAGTTAACATAACTTGTGTTAAGGAGACCAAGTGCAAAAGGCCAAGACTAGTGAAATTGATGTATGTAAACTTTGGGCTATAAGAAAGGGCAATAATAGAAATGGTGTAGGGATAGTGATAGATAAAGATTTAAAGGATAAAGTTGTAAATGTTACAAAGTGAGTGATGAGATTTTATTAATAAAACGTGTTAGAGGAAATAATCTATCTTATTACTTATTAGTGCATATGCATGCAAGTATGGTTAGAGGATAAAATCAACAGACAATTTTGGAATTATGTGGATGGACTAATGTAAGAAATTCCAAATGAAGTGAGGATATTTGTAGGAGGAGACTTAAATGGTCATGTAGGAAAAGAAAGTAGAAGACATGAGTACATACACGGAGGATATGGTTTGGCGAGAAGAAATGAGACGGAGGATGCTATACTTGATTTCGCTATGGCATGCAATCCACCTCTAGCAAACACATACTTTAAAAAGAGATGAACATTTAATAACTTTAAAAAGTTAATCACACATAATCCAAATAGATTTATTTCTACTTAGGAAAACATAATAATTAATATCTAAGGATTGCAAGATTATACTAGGAGAGAGTCTTGACTGTGCAACATAGGTTGACAGTTATGAACGTTTACGTTAAAAGATGAAAGGGAGGGAGTGAAATTAATAGGTGTATAGAAACAGGGTGTTGGAATTTAAAAGGAGAGACAATGTTATTCATAAATAAATTAATGGAAGAAAGAAAGTGGAATGTCGAAGAAGTAAATACTGCACAGAACGAGATGGTTGAGTGCATTAGCAAAGTGGTATATGATGTTTTAGGAGTATCTAGAGGGAAATGGCAATCATATAGGGAAACTTGGTGGTGAATTGATGATGTACAAAAAGCTATTCACAAGAAACATTCATGTTTTAGAGCCTGGAAAGAGACTAGAAACAATGACAATTTTGAACAATATAAGTTTTTTGAGAGATAATTTTGAACAATATAATATATATATATATATATATATATATATATATATATATATATATATATATATATATATATATATATATATATGCTAAAAGGATTGCTAAGAAAGTAGTAATTGAGGCGAAACTTAAGGCTTATAATGATCTTTACAATAGATTGGGGGGACGAGAGAATAAGGACATATAGTCTAACTGAAGGTCTGACGCTTGATAGAGTGGGATGGTGGAACAAAGATTCATGTAGCCAACTCCAATTAATTGGGATGAGGCTTAGGTGTTGAGGAGGAGGAAAGGTGGGGACCTAGATCATGTTAGATGCACTAAGAGTGATAACCAGAGAATATTAATAAAGGTCAATGACATCAATGAAAGGTGGAAAAGCTATTTTAGAACTTGTTAAATGACAACCACTCTAAGAGCATATAGTTAGAAGGAACCATAAACTCAAATGATGTTAAGACCACAGATACTTCCATATGATTAGGATATTTGAAGCGAAAGAAGCTTTGAGAAAGATGAAAACAGGAAAGGCCATAAGAAGAGATGATATATGGATAGAGGTTTGGGAGTATATGAAAGATACTGGGTTATTTCGGTTGACATAGTCGTTCAATAAGATTGTAAGATTGTAGAAAATGCTAGACAAATGGAGGAAAAGTACCATGGTACCTATTTATAAAAATAAAGGAGACACAAAGTTGCAAACGTGGGATTAAGCTTGTGAACCATACTATGAAACTTTTGGGACGACAAGGCATGGGAAGAATGTATCAGAAAATCAATTTGGTTTCATGCCTAAGAGGTCTACAATTAAACCCATTTCCTACTTAGACAATTGATGGAAAAATATAGTGAAAGTATCTCCACATGGTCTTTAATGACTTTGCGGAAGCAAATGATAGGGTCCCTAGAGAGTTTATCTGGTGGTTGTTGGGAAAGAAAGGAATTTCAGGAGGATATATTGACATCATTTAGGATATGTATGAAGGAGCAATGACAAATGTGAGACCACTATTGGAGAGATAAGTGGGTTCCCAATAATTATAACTTGTACCAAGGGTCGGCATTAAGCTTGTACCTTTTCACATTGGTTGTGGATGAGTTAACAAGGCATTTGCACGAAGAAATCTCAAGGTGTATGTTGTTTGCAAATGACATAGTTTTAATTGACAAGAGGAGGGAGGGCGTAAACACAGCTAGATTTATGGAAGGGTGCTTTAGAATCTAAAGGATTTAAAATTAGTCGCACTAAAATAAAGTTTATGGAGTGCAATTTTAGTAACAATAGCAGTGAAATGAGAAACTAATTAAGAGTGTTGACCAAGAAGTTTACCAAATGACCACTTTCGATACCTCGGGTCAATAATTCATGAGCGTGGAGAGATTAAGAAGGATGTTCAAGTTAGATGGAAGAAATGATGATGACCCTTTGGTGTTTTATGTGATCATCATGTGACACTCAAACAAAAAGGGAATATTTTATAAGATAGCTATAAGACCACCCATGCTTTATGGGACATAATGTTGGGTGGTTAAGGAAAAATATGTTCATATATGAGAGAAGCTAACATGAGAATGGTGAGGTAAATGAGTGGCAAGATTATGAAAGATAGAATCATAAATGAATGCATTTGACCTTAGGAGTAGCAGTGTAGCACTAATAGGTAATAAGATGAGAGAAGTACTTAAATGGTTTGGTCATGTGCAATGGAGACCAAGAACCATACTGTTAGGAAGGACTGAGTTGGTACAAGTTAAGGGCGTGTTTGGCCCGTCTAATCCCATGGGAATTCAAGGGATGGGATTACAACTTCTGCATTTAACGTAGATTGTCAAAGAATTGTCTAGGAGTGGTGTAAACGACCAAAATCACCAATGGTGTTTGGATGCACCGATGTTCCACCTAACATCCTTGGTAATACCAGCATTTGTGTTTGGATTGCATAGTATATGAAAGAATCCCATCGAATTCAGGCAACCCACATTTGACTCATGATGTAGTGAATGGTTTGTGGAACAGAAATTCATATAACAAAACGTGAACAAATTGGCTACTCCCCCAGCCACTAGATGGCTTGTGGTTGGTGCTGTGGGCCCCACCATGATGTATGTGTTTCATCCATGTCGTTCATACAATTTAATAGATCATTTTAGGGTATGAGACCAAAAATGAGAGGTATATAAATCTCAGGTGGACAACACTAGAGGAAAACAATAGAGATTGGATATCCACCATTCAAATCCTCCTAAGGCCCATTGTACTGTTTATTTGACATCCAATCTATTGATTAGGTCTTACTGACCTAGATGAAGGGAAAAAACAAAGATCATCTTGATCCAAAACCTTGATGGCCCTCAAATAGAGAGACGATCAACCTGACGGTTGTCATCATCGATGGATCATGATACATAGGGATATAAAAACGAGAACCCCTGTTTCGATTTTACGATTAAGCTACCCTAACACTCAAATACGCATGCCGTCATAGGGAGATATACAACTATAGGAAGATCTCAAAAATTGGACAAAAATCATTGAATTGAAGAACGAAATTACAACGCACATACCTTTCCTTGTCAATTTCTCTGACGCTGCAACAATCCCCTTTTCTACTCCCCACACAATACAAAAACACACCTAGAAGAAGGAGACGATGCCAGCTCTATAGGTGATTGTCGGCCATTTTTCAGTTCCCATGCTTTGATGGAGGGCCTGTAGACGACAGGACCGGACGCTGGTCATCTTCATTAGGTACGGATAGCGAAAACAGTGGAATGGGATTCAACGAGATTTGAAAATCGCCTCAAATCCCTCCTCTTAATGCAGGGATAAGCTCGAGGAAGAAGAATAAGACGCGGTTCTTATCCAAGGCTCGGCAAAGAAAATCCACTTTTATCCATCAAATATGGCGGTTCCGCATAAAGCTACAACCCAAACGCGCGAGTGAGATTTATCCGTGGGATCGCATGATCCCATCCCACCTAATCCCATCCAATCCGCCCGTCCAAACGAGCCCTAAGATTGGAAAGTTTCTTTGGTTGTCTCAGTAATTGTTCCGAGTACAAGAAGTCTTGTGTCTTATTAAATCATTGCTAGTTTTCTATTTTGGGAGATCAGTATGTTGAGGGATCTTTAGTAGGGTATATCAAGTCATCATCATCATCATCATTTAAGCTGTATTCTAATTAATTAGTGTTGGCCACATGAATCCTGTTCCGCCAATGCACTCTATCAAGGACCATACTTTTAATTAGACCATAATTCTTCAAGTCTTTTCTTACTACATCCATCCATGTTCGTTAGGCCGCGTTTGGATCATAAGTTACTTAAGATAAGCTAGTTATGCCTCAAGTAACTTATCTTAGTTTCTAGTTATTAAGCATACAAGTATGTTTAGTAAACAACATACTCATCAGATTCTCCTCTCTTTGGTCTCTCCCGATGCCTCTCTTTAGCAACTTATGAAAAGCAGAAAGGCTAAAATATTTAACTGAAGTGATTAAGTAATTTTAAGCAAAAAAGTTACTTATAACTAATCATAAACCAAACTTACTTATCTGAAATAAGTTAATTGTCTACTATTGTAAGTAGAACAAGTAACTTATTTGGTGGTATCCAAATGGGCCCTTAGGGCCTTCCCCTTTCCCTTCTAGACCTTTAGCGCCTATTTAGACGGCCGGATTGGATGGGATTAGGTGGGATGGGATCACGTGATCGCATGGACAAATCTCACGCGCTGCGTTTAAGATGAAGCTTTATGCGGAACTGCTATATCCCATGGATAAAAGTGAATTTTCTCTGCCGAGCCTGGGATGAGAACTGCGTCTCATCTCTCTTCCTCGAGCCTATCCCTGCATTAAGAAGAGGGATTTGAAGCGATTTTCAAATCTCGTCGAATCTCATCTCACTGTCTTCGCTATTCGTACCTAATGAAGATGATCAACGTCCGGTCCCGTCATTTACGAGCCTACATCAAATCATAGGGATTAAAAAATGGCCGACGATCGCCTATATAGAGCTGGCATCGTCTCCTTCTTCCGGGTTTGTTTTTGTACTGTGTGGAGAGTAGGAAAGGGGGTTGTTGCATATTCAAAGAAATTGGTAAGGAAAGATTTGTGTGTTGTAACTTCGTTCTTAATTTTTGTCCAATTTCTGACATCTTCCTATAATTATATATCTCCCTAAAATGGTGAATGAAACCTCGGTGCTGGGTCCCTGGAGATTCATAAGACTTTGACGGCATGTGTATTTGAGCATTAGGCTAGCTTAATCGTAAAATCGAAACAAGGGTTCTCGTCTTCATACCCCTATTTATCATAATCCATCGATGATGACAACCGTCAGTGATGCGGACACCAAACCATTCAAAGTATAGCAACGAAAGAAGCGTGCATTAACTATGTCAATGTGGTTAGATGACGGGTACGGGTCGGGTCTCTAAAAGTTGAAGACCTTATACATGTATTCGTGATATGTGTAAGTTGCCTAAAGAAGATATTTAGACCATTGGATTGCAAGGATGGTGTGATCGGACCGTTGGATCAGCCCACCTTCATTACACCACCTTCACAGTGCTATCATCGGGGCTCATCGGGCATCTTAAATTTGCATTTAGTTCATGAACATTTGATTTATTTAAGTTTTGAGACAGTTTGCGCACAATTTTGTGCGAATTTCTTTTTTTAAAACTTTTTTAGTAGGGTATTTTGGTAATTTCATGTAATTATGAATTTATAAGGGTTGTCCTAAACCTATATCATGTTATGTTATGTTTATGAAAGAAAAAGAGATCTTTTTGCTTCTGACGATTTCGTCTTCGACTTTCAGTGATTGGAAAAGGGCATGAGGCCCAGGGAAGTGATTTCTCATCCCCTACTTCTTTCTTTTTCTTTCTTTTCTCAAGGTACTCTTTTTCTTTAATCTTATTCTTTTCCTTTTCTCCTAAAATCTTTAGATCTAGAAGCCAGTCTTGTTTCTTTTTATCTAAATCATCAGATATCAAAAGATTTTCATCCCCACATAAAACCCATCACCCAAATCTAAATTTGAAGAACCACCAATTCTTTCTGAATTTTTCAAATTTTTCAATCCAGGAAATTCCTATTTTTCAGGATTAGAAAATCCACTTGGATCGTTAGATGGACCTATTGCAAGACGAAAGTTTTATCTTTCGCCGGATCCAACTAAACTCAGATTTTAAAATTCAATACTTCGTGTTTGTGATCGATGGCCATAATCAATACTATATTAACCTTATTTCTTTCTTGTGTTTATGATGTATAAGGCTGATATTTTATTTGTTTTTTTAAGATTGCATAAATCTATCCCTTTCAAATACCATGCTCATTTAAGGTTAGATTAGGCCATCCTACGTCAGTCAGGTTGATCGTCTCTCTGTTTGAGGGCCATCAGAGTTTTGGATCAAGATGATCTTTGTTTTTTTTCCTTCATCTAGGTCAGTAAGACCTAATTAACGGATTGGATGTCAAATAAACAGTACAGTGGGCCTTAGGAAGATTTTAATGGTGAATATCCAATCTCTATTGTTTTCCTCTAGTGTGGTCCACCTGAGATTTATATACCTCTCATTTTTTGTCTCATACCCTAAAATGATCTGTTAAAATGTATGAACGGCATGGATGAAACACATACATCATGGTGGGGCCCACAGAGCACCAACAACCAGCCACTGGGCTAGTGGCAGGGGGAGTAGCCAGTCCATTCACATTTTGTTATACAAATTTCTATTCCACAAACCATTCACTACATCACGAGCCAAACGTGGGTTGCCTGAATTCTATGGGATTCTTTCATATACTATGCAATCCAAACACAAATGCCGATATCACCAAGGATGTCAGGTGGAACATCGGTGCATCCAAACGCCATTAGTGATTTTGGTCGTTTACACTACTCCCATAATTCTCTGACAGTCTGCATTAAATGGGGAAGTTGTAATCCCATCCCTTGAATTCCCATGGGATTTGACGGGCCAAACACGCCCTTAGACTTCAGACCAATACCACACATAGATAATGGTAACTTGATTTATTTTTATTTTTTTTGGGTTTGAACGCTAATGGTAACTTGAATTTGTAAACAAATTTCTGACATCTTTACTGAACAAAGATTCCAGTGGTGCCTTTCAAAAAAAGCAAAAAAAGGATTCTATATCTACAACACTAGGCCCCCACTATAATCAACGGTGGGCATTTCCTCTCAACATGTTCCGTCTTCTATGCCCCACGTGAGTTTTTTTTTATTGGACGGAGTTTTGGGGGTTGGGGTTTTTGGAGGTGGCACATCTGATGGATGGGTTGGATTCATGAACGCATCGTGTGCCCCACATCTGGCCGGTACCACTAGAGCGTGCTCCTTTATCTATACAAGGGTGTGTGACACGTGCGATGCACGTGGAGAGAAAGAAAATGACATACTTAAGAAAAAAAACTTACCAATGTTCTTCCTCTTCTTCTTCTTCTTCTACTTCTTCTTCCCCTTCTTCTTCTTCTTCTTCTTCTTCTTCACCAAAAAGAAAGCAATAGAAATCTGTTGAATTTGATGAGCAAAACAGAGATTCAAATATTCGAAGAGACGGATCAGTAGAGAAATGGGTGGGAGCTTCAGAAATTCAAGGACAGATGGTGGAGGGATGGGCGGGAGCTTCAGAAACAGAGTCAGAGAGACTAGGGTTTGTCTGTCGTTAAAGAGGGAGCGGATTCGGTGTTACCCGGGTAACGCGTTAGCGTGTGTTTCCCCGGCTGTCGGGCCCACCTTTATGTATACGTTGTATATCCACACCGTCCATAATTTTTTTTCAGCTCATTTTACTGCATGATCCAAAAAATAAAGCAGACCTAAATCTCAAGTGAACCACATTACATAAAACCGTGATCATTGGATGTCCACACTAAAAATTTTACAAGGTCTACTGTAACATTTATTTGTCATCCAACTTGTTAATAAGGTCACACGTAACTAAATGAAGGGAAAACATAAATATATGTTTGATCCAAAAACTTTGTAGCTGTAAAATGTTTTAAACGGTGGACATTTAATGACCAATATTTTCTGTTGTATAATCCACGTTAGATATTTATTTGCTACATTTTTGAAATATGTTATAAAATGAGATGAAAAAATCGGATGGATCGCATGGTTATATATCACATATGTTGATGTCAAAATCCGGTCGGCCCTCCCTCCACGTCGACCACCACGTATATTCCTGAAACATGCACCAGGAAAGCAAGCAAAGGTGACTCTGGCTAAGCCGAGGGACCCTTTGATGCTTAAGTCTGGACAAGGGAATCAGGGTCTGAGTAGAGAGTAAATGAGAGCTCGATTTTGCGTACCTGTAGATATGGCGATGCGTACTATTTATACCTGCTTATGAGGCGGTCTGAGTCCGATAATCTCGGCACGATCAGAGGGATTCTAGGATCATGAAAATATTGCCCGCAATCTACTGATCGCGCAGCGTATCTGGTGGATCGTGCGCTCCTGCGAGTGAAGTTACCGGCCACGTCTCGATATGGCAGTTTCCATATTGAACGAGTGGGATATGCACGTCGGAGAGTCTGCTCGGCTCGGCTTATCTAAGGATACCACCAGTCCGATCCGCCTGGTCGGCTCAGTTGGTTCCACTATGGCTGGCAGGGCTGACTTTAATAAGCGGTGTGGTTAAGGCGTCGGAGGTCATCCGATCGGAGTATGATTCCGAGTCGCGCACCAACCGTGTCATCTGCTCGGATGCATCACGTCCCGAAGCAGGTCAGATGGATCATGCCTCAACTCGGACGGGCGCTTGGGGCAGTGTTGTGCCGTGAGCTCGGATTTCCCATAACAGAAGCCCCCTACTGTCACGCCCCAAACTCGGAAACCGGGCTCACAGAATTCCCGATCGCCGAATCCGGCGCCGACAGCCTCCGTAGAACCCCATTCTCGGCTCCTAGCTCCCATTCGCCAGGTTCCAATCGTGGGATGCTACGAGGAGGATTTTCGATGTCAATTTGATTCGTAATAAGCATAACCAAAGGCATAACCCACAAACAACAACCAAGAACTCCATTACATTTCCACTATGATCAAAAACTTTGAGTACAAGATGTATAAAGGGAAATACAAGATAGTGCTAATAATAAAACTCCAAAGGCTCGACTGCACGCTCCTGCTGCTACTACGCTACGGCTGCGTCCTGACGTCACCTGCACGCATCAATCGTGCATAAGCTTATAGAAAGCTTAGAGGGCGGTGTAAGTGTGTGCGCAATACGAGCGTGCTCAGAATACAAGGTTAGAGTAATGCGAAATTATGCTGATGAATACGTGAATGCAATCAGCCGTACCAAGGCTATACAGTACAAGATATGAATGCGAGCGGCCATATCCAGACCATGTGATGCGAGATGCAACTCAAGCATGCCAATCCTCATCATATATCAGTACAGTTCTCATTCTGGATAATCACCGGGGTCTAGTACACTCTACGCCAGTTTGCCGTCCCTATCCGAACGCACAACTGGGAGAGCAGAAGAGACCTCACTATCCGCCTGCCAATATCGGGCCCGGCTCGTCGATAGCGGACCAATTCCTCAAGCTGGTCAAACTCAACCTAGGAGTTGCCCCCTCACTCAGGCGGGTAAGGTCACACCCCTTTCCAACCGACCACGACACAGTGGGAGACGCGACCTACTGGTATACGGCCCTCGTGCGCTCATGTATCCACTCGGTCTCGACGTTAGAGTCATCCTCTGGTACCATCGGGTTTAGGGATTTTCACCCAGGGACATCTATAGCGCCCGTATGCTAGAACCAAACATTTCCGGTATCCAATCCAGCCACCCACGATGCATCTGTGGAGGCTATGGCCCTGATGTCGCTAGGGCATACAATAATCACAATCATACAAATGCAAGTGCATGAGTCACACTACCAGTCATGCAACAGTCCTACGTGTACCATGCACTAGGGCAACTCCACCTACCAGGGAGCCTATAAACAGTTGGCCCGAAGGCATATGCTATGATCAGTCACTTCTCATATCAGTCATACATATGATGCGTATGATAATGAATCATGGATTTATACTAAACATGTATATAGAGATGGGCCCTGTATATAACTGAGATGGGCCTAGACGGCCTACTTACTACAAGTATGGGCCTATTAGTGGGCCTTAGGGAGTGTTACAATGCGGACATTTAACCAACATTGTACCTACAATGTGGACGTCTAACCATCATTGTTCCCGAGGCATTACTTACTATAAATATCGTTATTTGCCATGAAGGGATCACGCATTGCAATGGACCTAGTTGCACTCAATTGGGCCTTAAGTACATCAATTGGGCCGTATCATATGGGCCTTACATTCATCAAATGGATCACCTTAATGAGCCTCACCAATGGGCCTTAGGTCCTTTGCAATGGGTTATAACCCATGGGCCTTAGAATTCATTAAAATGAGCCCAATCATATGAGCTTTATGTACATCAAATGGGCCTAATCACATAGGCCTTATATATACCAAGGTGGGCCTCAACAATGGGCCACAAATACATCAATTGGGCCTACACACATGGGTCCATAAATAACAAAGTGGGCCTTAGTGGGCGGGCCACAAATACATTAAGATGGGCCTCAACAATGGCCTTAAAATGATCTCAAAATGGTTGGACGGTTTGGATGAAACTCATGCATCATGGTAGACTCCCATGTGGGCCCACTATAACATTTATTTTCAGCCAATCCTGGGCCCACTGAAATGCTTATTTGCCACCCAACCTGAGTCCACTGTACTATTTATTTGCATCCAAACTGTTCATAGAATCACATGGCCTAGGGCCCACTGTAATGTTTATTGCCATCCAAACCTGTTCATAACGTCACGTGGCCAGGGGCCCACGAGATGGACGGCATGGACACAATACATACATCTGAGTGGGGGCCACCGTCCACTGGCGTGGACGGACGGCGTGAGTAAAACACTTGCATCACAGTGGGTGTCACCACCCACTGTTGTGTACGGTGTGGTAAGCCACACATACCACAGTGGGTCCTATGTAGGGCCCACCAAGGTGTTTATTTGCAATCCAACCCGTCCATTACGTGTGTCCCACCTGTTTGAGGGTTCACACCAAGTTTCAGCCACATTCAAGATTCAGGTAGGCCCCACCAAGTGTTTTTATATGATTTAGGCATGTCTTCACATGATTTGGATGGTATGGCCCACCTGAGTTCAGTTTGTGGATGATTTCTGGAGTCAACGCACCATTCAAGGGGACCTATTAAATGAACGGTATAGATGTAAAATATACATCATGGTGGAGTCTACAAATGGGCCAATACGGCCACCCTTTTTAACGTGGATGTCTCTGGACTCATGGCACAAAGTCATGCCAAAAAAGAAAATTATTATTTTTATCCTAGGTGCGACCCACATTAACCAGATCTACCCCATCCATTGCATGTGTTCCACAAAATTAGGCGTCCAAACCAAGTTTCAGCCACGTCCAAATTTCAGATAGGCCCCACCAAATGCTTTTGTATGTTTCAGGCATGTCGTCACATGATTTTAGATGGTATGGCCCACCTGAGTTCCGGATTGGTCCCAAATTTTGGCTCAACGCTTAAATTAATCTGAGGAAGATGGTGGAAGGCTTGGATTAAATACATGCATTAAGTTGGAGCTTGCAAGAGTGGCCCACCATTTTCCTTCTTTTCCTTTCTTTCTCTGGACGTAAAGTAGACAAAAGCATGCATAGATTTTCTTTATTTTTGTTTTCCTAGGTGGGACCCACATTAAATAGATCTACCCCGTCCATTGCATGTGTCCCACAAAATTAAGGGTCCAAACCAAGTTTCAGGTGGGTCCAAGCTTCTGGTGGACCCCAGCAATCATTTTTCCAAGTTTTAAAGGAAAATACTAGTATTCTTAATGCCACGGCCCGCCAGATAATTGGATCGGTCTCATTTTTCGGCTCAACGCCTAAAATGATCCCGAGAATATAATGGATGGCTTGGATTAAATATATACATCAAGGTGGGGCCATGTTGGAGCAGCCCACCATTTCCCTTTTCTTTTTCTTTCTTCCTTTATTCCCTTTCTGTTGAAACGTCCAGCGTCCCAGACGCTGGACGGTCTTTTGTTAATTTTTTTTTTTTTTGAGTGTGGGCCCTGATGGAGTGGGCCACCACTGATGGGTGTCATGGGCTCAATGTCCAAGGTGGGCCCCACTTGAATAAAAATTACATCAAGGTGGGATCCATTCAAGTGGGCCACACCCTCCTATTGCAATAAAATAAAATAAAATAAAATAAAATAAAATAAAATAAAAGAGAGAGAGAGAGAGACATGGAGAGTGGGACACGACTTGTGATGGAGGGACCCCGTCATTATGGGCCCTCCCTAGCAACAAATCATGCAACAAGTGGGCCTTAAAACATGTGGGACCACCGAAATTTAAAATCAACGGTGGGGATCCTTTCCCCACCGACATGGACGGTCTAGATGACCTTTGAAGAGAAAATAAATATCATGATGGGGTCCATGGAGAATGGCCCCATCATGGAATGATCATGATGATCCATGTGGTCCATCGGCCACAAATAAGGGTCTCAAGTGAGATCCACACCATGGATCGGTGGGCCTCACTTGGTCCACCATAAAAACAATAAAAACTACCCTATAGAGGCACCCACCGTCCGATCTTCTCGCTCCTAGGGGTTCCTTGGCACCTTGTCTTCAACTTCAATGGCTAAGATGAAGAATGGAGGGTTGAGATGGGAGATTTTGGGGTAGGAAGGTGGGCCACTTGAAGCTTAGGGATTTTTGCAAAATTCCATACGTGGGATGTTTGCTTGGGAGCTTTTTCTTTGAAATGAGAAAGAGAGAAAGAGAGAGAGTGATGTAAAGGGAGAGAGAGAGAGTGATGGATGGATGGGTGAGTGATGGTTGTGTAAGAAAAGTATGGGTTAGGAAGACTTTTGTGCCTTTTTGTGTAAGAAAGGTATGGGTTGAGAAGACTTTGTTGGCTTTTGTGTAAGAGAGGTATGGGTTTGGGAGACTTTTGTGCTTGCTTGGGAAAAGGGATAGAAGTGATGTGTACTTGACATGTGATGGGTTGATGGGTGATTGATTGATGGGATTGATGTGATTGATGTGACACATCGTTGAGATTCCCTTGGTTTTCGCAACGCGCGGCGTTTTCTCGCACCGAACGTTGGCCCATATCTCTTGATCCGGGTATCGCCTCGGCGCGCGAGTCGCGGTATCGGAACCGCGGCGACGGTGCGGTCGCTATGGTATTAGTCTCGGGTTGAGTCGACTCGGGTTGTCGGCACGTGAATCAGGGTCGTGCGTCGATATTGTTTAAGGGTCGAAAGTTGCCAGAATTCGACCGGTACGACCGCGGAAGTGTACGGAAAGGTACGGACCAAGATACGGGTCTTACAGCTCTCCCCACCTAATAAAAATTTCGTCCTCGAAATTTACACTACGATTGCAGCTAAATACGACTCATAATAGGATAGGGAACTTAACATCATATATGATCAAAACACAACATATCATCAAATTCAAACACCTAAAAGATAGGGATAACGCTCACGAATCTTAAGCTCTAACTCTGAAGACGCATCATGGCGGCGTAGGGGTCAAGTCACGTGAATCGTCAACGACTACTCCTGATGACTGGGGGTCCTGCTGGACGGTATAAAATCTGCCCCGAGCCTGCTGGGGAGGTGTAGGTCCCCTCTGAGGTCTCTGCTGCTGTGGGGGAGGTCCCGAAGGCTGGTGCTGCTGCTGAGGGGGCTGTTGTGGTGCTCTTGGCTGCTGTGGAGGCTGTTGTGGTGCTCTCGGCTGCTGCTGCCGAGGTCGGGGACACTCCCACCTACGGTGTCCTATCCCACCGCATCCATAGCAAGTGTCAGAAAGCTGTCTCTGCGGTGGTGCCGCTGGGGGTGCCGACGGTGCTACTGGTACTCTGGCAGATGGATGGCTCCTGTGTCTTTGTGGTCGTCGATGCTGTTGTGAGCTACTGGAGGGGGCCTGTCTCTTCTGACCCCTCCTCTGATCTCGATCGGCCTGCGTGCTGGCCCACTCAGTCTCATAGATCTGAGCCCTCCGCACTACAGCCTGAAAGGTAGGGAGCTCATGCCCGACAACACGACCTCGAAGGCCATAACGTAAGCCGTGCTCGAAACGGCGGGCCTTCCGCCCCTCGTCATCAACCATGTATGGTGCAAATCTCGAGAGAGCCACAAAACGGACCGCGTACTGTGCCACGGTCATGTCTCCCTGCACCAGAGTCTCGAACTCTAAAGCTCGCTGACGGCGGATATGGTCGGGAAAGTACTGCTCCTCGAATCGGTCAACAAAATCCTCCCATGTCCAGACATAATCAGGTCCGGCAACACGGGTAACAGAGGTCCACCAATGCTCGGCCTCACCCTGAAAGAGGAATACTGCTAACCGAACGCGCTGCTCGGTCGTACATAACATGGTATCGAATATCTTCTCCACATCGGAGCGCCATCTCTCAGCTGCAGTCGGATCTGGCTCACCCTGAAAACGTGGGGGATCAAGCCGCCTGAACTCACGTAGTAGGGCGCTCGCGCGCTCCTGCTCTGCCTGAGCTGGTGAAACAGCTGGGCGCCTGCCCTGTCCCTGTAGTGCAGCTGTCACAGCCTGCAACATCTGCTGTAACTGAGAGGCACTCACAGTCACAGTCGGCTCCTCATCAGCCTCAGGTAGAGGAATGTCATCCTCATGGGAGGAATCAGGGATCTCTGAGGGTGGAACGGGAGACGCAGGAGGTAAAGCTGGAGCCTCCGATGGTGAAGCAGAATCCTCAGGTGGTGGTGCGGGAGTCGAGCGAGTAACTCTCGCAGGCGCCATATCCTACAGGAAAGAGCGAAAGCGCCTATCATCTTCAAAAACTCTCGAATGTACGCATGTTAACGGTCTAAATCGGAAAGTCGTGAAGCTATCCGAACTTCAGAACTTAGCCATTCTTCACTCATAGCAAACATGTAATGTTGTTCTCGGTTATTCCCAAGTTATGCTCTGATACCAACTTCTGTCACGCCCCAAACTCGGAAACCGGGCTCACAGAATTCCCGATCGCCGAATCCGGCGCCGACAGCCTCCGTAGAACCCCATTCTCGGCTCCTAGCTCCCATTCGCCAGGTTCCAATCGTGGGATGCTACGAGGAGGATTTTCGATGTCAATTTGATTCGTAATAAGCATAACCAAAGGCATAACCCACAAACAACAACCAAGAACTCCATTACATTTCCACTATGATCAAAAACTTTGAGTACAAGATGTATAAAGGGAAATACAAGATAGTGCTAATAATAAAACTCCAAAGGCTCGACTGCACGCTCCTGCTGCTACTACGCTACGGCTGCGTCCTGACGTCACCTGCACGCATCAATCGTGCATAAGCTTATAGAAAGCTTAGAGGGCGGTGTAAGTGTGTGCGCAATACGAGCGTGCTCAGAATACAAGGTTAGAGTAATGCGAAATTATGCTGATGAATACGTGAATGCAATCAGCCGTACCAAGGCTATACAGTACAAGATATGAATGCGAGCGGCCATATCCAGACCATGTGATGCGAGATGCAACTCAAGCATGCCAATCCTCATCATATATCAGTACAGTTCTCATTCTGGATAATCACCGGGGTCTAGTACACTCTACGCCAGTTTGCCGTCCCTATCCGAACGCACAACTGGGAGAGCAGAAGAGACCTCACTATCCGCCTGCCAATATCGGGCCCGGCTCGTCGATAGCGGACCAATTCCTCAAGCTGGTCAAACTCAACCTAGGAGTTGCCCCCTCACTCAGGCGGGTAAGGTCACACCCCTTTCCAACCGACCACGACACAGTGGGAGACGCGACCTACTGGTATACGGCCCTCGTGCGCTCATGTATCCACTCGGTCTCGACGTTAGAGTCATCCTCTGGTACCATCGGGTTTAGGGATTTTCACCCAGGGACATCTATAGCGCCCGTATGCTAGAACCAAACATTTCCGGTATCCAATCCAGCCACCCACGATGCATCTGTGGAGGCTATGGCCCTGATGTCGCTAGGGCATACAATAATCACAATCATACAAATGCAAGTGCATGAGTCACACTACCAGTCATGCAACAGTCCTACGTGTACCATGCACTAGGGCAACTCCACCTACCAGGGAGCCTATAAACAGTTGGCCCGAAGGCATATGCTATGATCAGTCACTTCTCATATCAGTCATACATATGATGCGTATGATAATGAATCATGGATTTATACTAAACATGTATATAGAGATGGGCCCTGTATATAACTGAGATGGGCCTAGACGGCCTACTTACTACAAGTATGGGCCTATTAGTGGGCCTTAGGGAGTGTTACAATGCGGACATTTAACCAACATTGTACCTACAATGTGGACGTCTAACCATCATTGTTCCCGAGGCATTACTTACTATAAATATCGTTATTTGCCATGAAGGGATCACGCATTGCAATGGACCTAGTTGCACTCAATTGGGCCTTAAGTACATCAATTGGGCCGTATCATATGGGCCTTACATTCATCAAATGGATCACCTTAATGAGCCTCACCAATGGGCCTTAGGTCCTTTGCAATGGGTTATAACCCATGGGCCTTAGAATTCATTAAAATGAGCCCAATCATATGAGCTTTATGTACATCAAATGGGCCTAATCACATAGGCCTTATATATACCAAGGTGGGCCTCAACAATGGGCCACAAATACATCAATTGGGCCTACACACATGGGTCCATAAATAACAAAGTGGGCCTTAGTGGGCGGGCCACAAATACATTAAGATGGGCCTCAACAATGGCCTTAAAATGATCTCAAAATGGTTGGACGGTTTGGATGAAACTCATGCATCATGGTAGACTCCCATGTGGGCCCACTATAACATTTATTTTCAGCCAATCCTGGGCCCACTGAAATGCTTATTTGCCACCCAACCTGAGTCCACTGTACTATTTATTTGCATCCAAACTGTTCATAGAATCACATGGCCTAGGGCCCACTGTAATGTTTATTGCCATCCAAACCTGTTCATAACGTCACGTGGCCAGGGGCCCACGAGATGGACGGCATGGACACAATACATACATCTGAGTGGGGGCCACCGTCCACTGGCGTGGACGGACGGCGTGAGTAAAACACTTGCATCACAGTGGGTGTCACCACCCACTGTTGTGTACGGTGTGGTAAGCCACACATACCACAGTGGGTCCTATGTAGGGCCCACCAAGGTGTTTATTTGCAATCCAACCCGTCCATTACGTGTGTCCCACCTGTTTGAGGGTTCACACCAAGTTTCAGCCACATTCAAGATTCAGGTAGGCCCCACCAAGTGTTTTTATATGATTTAGGCATGTCTTCACATGATTTGGATGGTATGGCCCACCTGAGTTCAGTTTGTGGATGATTTCTGGAGTCAACGCACCATTCAAGGGGACCTATTAAATGAACGGTATAGATGTAAAATATACATCATGGTGGAGTCTACAAATGGGCCAATACGGCCACCCTTTTTAACGTGGATGTCTCTGGACTCATGGCACAAAGTCATGCCAAAAAAGAAAATTATTATTTTTATCCTAGGTGCGACCCACATTAACCAGATCTACCCCATCCATTGCATGTGTTCCACAAAATTAGGCGTCCAAACCAAGTTTCAGCCACGTCCAAATTTCAGATAGGCCCCACCAAATGCTTTTGTATGTTTCAGGCATGTCGTCACATGATTTTAGATGGTATGGCCCACCTGAGTTCCGGATTGGTCCCAAATTTTGGCTCAACGCTTAAATTAATCTGAGGAAGATGGTGGAAGGCTTGGATTAAATACATGCATTAAGTTGGAGCTTGCAAGAGTGGCCCACCATTTTCCTTCTTTTCCTTTCTTTCTCTGGACGTAAAGTAGACAAAAGCATGCATAGATTTTCTTTATTTTTGTTTTCCTAGGTGGGACCCACATTAAATAGATCTACCCCGTCCATTGCATGTGTCCCACAAAATTAAGGGTCCAAACCAAGTTTCAGGTGGGTCCAAGCTTCTGGTGGACCCCAGCAATCATTTTTCCAAGTTTTAAAGGAAAATACTAGTATTCTTAATGCCACGGCCCGCCAGATAATTGGATCGGTCTCATTTTTCGGCTCAACGCCTAAAATGATCCCGAGAATATAATGGATGGCTTGGATTAAATATATACATCAAGGTGGGGCCATGTTGGAGCAGCCCACCATTTCCCTTTTCTTTTTCTTTCTTCCTTTATTCCCTTTCTGTTGAAACGTCCAGCGTCCCAGACGCTGGACGGTCTTTTGTTAATTTTTTTTTTTTTTGAGTGTGGGCCCTGATGGAGTGGGCCACCACTGATGGGTGTCATGGGCTCAATGTCCAAGGTGGGCCCCACTTGAATAAAAATTACATCAAGGTGGGATCCATTCAAGTGGGCCACACCCTCCTATTGCAATAAAATAAAATAAAATAAAATAAAATAAAATAAAATAAAAGAGAGAGAGAGAGAGACATGGAGAGTGGGACACGACTTGTGATGGAGGGACCCCGTCATTATGGGCCCTCCCTAGCAACAAATCATGCAACAAGTGGGCCTTAAAACATGTGGGACCACCGAAATTTAAAATCAACGGTGGGGATCCTTTCCCCACCGACATGGACGGTCTAGATGACCTTTGAAGAGAAAATAAATATCATGATGGGGTCCATGGAGAATGGCCCCATCATGGAATGATCATGATGATCCATGTGGTCCATCGGCCACAAATAAGGGTCTCAAGTGAGATCCACACCATGGATCGGTGGGCCTCACTTGGTCCACCATAAAAATAATAAAAACTACCCTATAGAGGCACCCACCGTCCGATCTTCTCGCTCCTAGGGGTTCCTTGGCACCTTGTCTTCAACTTCAATGGCTAAGATGAAGAATGGAGGGTTGAGATGGGAGATTTTGGGGTAGGAAGGTGGGCCACTTGAAGCTTAGGGATTTTTGCAAAATTCCATACGTGGGATGTTTGCTTGGGAGCTTTTTCTTTGAAATGAGAAAGAGAGAAAGAGAGAGAGTGATGTAAAGGGAGAGAGAGAGAGTGATGGATGGATGGGTGAGTGATGGTTGTGTAAGAAAAGTATGGGTTAGGAAGACTTTTGTGCCTTTTTGTGTAAGAAAGGTATGGGTTGAGAAGACTTTGTTGGCTTTTGTGTAAGAGAGGTATGGGTTTGGGAGACTTTTGTGCTTGCTTGGGAAAAGGGATAGAAGTTATGTGTACTTGACATGTGATGGGTTGATGGGTGATTGATTGATGGGATTGATGTGATTGATGTGACACATCGTTGAGATTCCCTTGGTTTTCGCAACGCGCGGCGTTTTCTCGCACCGAACGTTGGCCCATATCTCTTGATCCGGGTATCGCCTCGGCGCGCGAGTCGCGGTATCGGAACCGCGGCGACGGTGCGGTCGCTATGGTATTAGTCTCGGGTTGAGTCGACTCGGGTTGTCGGCACGTGAATCAGGGTCGTGCGTCGATATTGTTTAAGGGTCGAAAGTTGCCAGAATTCGACCGGTACGACCGCGGAAGTGTACGGAAAGGTACGGACCAAGATACGGGTCTTACACCTACTCTTCGAGCTTGCTCGCGGGCTCGGAGAGTACTTAGACAAGAAATCTCTCGCCCTCATCGTATTGATGGTAGATATCGAATCACGCACGTGCTCGTCTCTTCGGTTAATGCGTGGCGACGGTTACGATCCCGCATCCCTTCTCAGCCTGTGAGAAGCCACCACGTAGACCTGAGAAGGCGTGCCCATAATGCTCCGACTGTTGTGGCGCTGCTTCGCTTATCAAGGCGCACTGCCCGATGTCGGGAGCCGTACCGACGGTTCGGTATGCGTCCGATGCGGTGTTGCCATGTGTGCTTGGAGATAGGCTCGTGCCGAGTCGGCTGCTGCCATTAAGGTTTGTCATAAATGCGAAAATCGTTCGCAGCCTATATAAGGGCGCCCCCGACCTTCGCATAGCATTTTACATTCCATTTCATAAGAGCATACCGGAGAGGCGATTTTCGACGAGGGGCGATTCCGTCCGACTTCGAAGTTTCCGTCTGTAGGCGATTTCCGGCAACCACCTGATGAGTCTCGCTGACCTTCTCTCTTTTTTCTGCCATGTCTTCTGATTTGGAAATGGTCCGTGGATACGGTGATGATTTCGAGCCGGGGACTACTGAAAGTGAGAGTGAGGCATCCAAAGGCCCTTTCGAGACCACTTTACCATATCCCCCGCCTCGAAAGCAAAAAACATTGGCTTCTAAGACCAAGCAGCCCAGTAAAAAGACAACCTCCCGACCCCACCGAGTAGAGACCGCTACCGCCACTGAGATGCTTGCGAATGTTCGTACCACAGAGGTAGTCCCCGGGGGTTCTATCATGTCAGAATCTCAAATGGAGTGGATCCGCTTAGAGTTTTAGATCCCAGACTTCGTTCAGATAAGGGCTCCCGGTCCCTTGGATGTTGTCGGCACCCCAGCTAAGGGAGAGGTGGCCATCTTCTTATGCGCGCTGTAGTGCGGGGTCCGACTACCACTACATCCTTTCATCCGGAAGGTAGCGACCTACCTCGGGTTGGCCCCTGGACAGTTCACTCCGAATACATGGAGGGTGATGATCTCAGCCTACATAATTTAGAAGCAAGTTGGGAACCCCGAGCTGACCCTAGAGGAGCTACTGAGCTTATACATGGTCAAGCATGATAGCAACGACCCATGGTATTATTTCACGACTCGGGGGAGCAAAGGGTCGGGGTTGGTAATGCACCTGCCGTCTTCCAACAAAGACTGAAAGAACAGGTGGTTCTGGGCGGCGGGTGATTAGGAGGCATCGGCGGCTAAGTTTAGGACCCCAACTGCCCAGGTTCCGACCCATTTTACCAAGCCAGGTCGGACTTTATTTTGCATCCGAGTTGTTGCTTTGATTTTTACTTCAGTCGAAGTAACATTTTCTCATTTTGTAGCTTTTCAAAAGGGGCTGCCGCTCCTCGACTCGGACTAGAAAAATCAGGTTGCAAAGGCCAGGGCACGGTCGGAGTCGCTTCGCTCCTGGGCCGATCTGATCACTGCGGCCAACCTCCACTGGTCCGGGCTATATAAATCCCAGCCTCTGCTTTCATCCCTTAGTGAGTTGCCTTGATCCTTTCGATGAGCTTTCTTTTGGTTATTTAGTAGTTGACATGAAATTTTTTTACAGGTATGGCCGAGGCGTCCGGCGCTCGGAAGAGGAAAGCAGCTCCAACGGCGGCGGAGTTACTCAAAGAAGCCCCCCAAGTGAAGATCACTCGGAAGAAGCCGGCCCTCCCCCACGTGGGAGAATCCTTTGCTGCACCAACTCCATCAGCCCCAACCGTGGGGAAATCTTCTGCTGCACCAACTCCATCAGCCCCAACATTGAGGCCAGCTGGCTCGTCCTCCGTACCACCAACTCCGGCGTGCCCCGGTACCGTCGCGGTTCCCCCGGTAGTCTTGCTCCCGGTGGTACGTCTTCCGCCCGGGCTCGTCCAGACGACTGTGGTCGGTACCCCTGTCATGCCGAGCACCGTTGCTCCTCGATCTCCCCCCGCCGCCGTTTTCCCCCAATGGAGGTGCCTGTCGTGGTCCCTGAGGCCCCTATTGCTGTGCCTTCCTCCTTCGAATGGGAGGAGGCTAATAAAATAGTTGATAATGCGCTTTCCCCCCCGAGGTTGGGGGGAGGTTCGCGCCGAGGGTCAAAACTCGACCGGCAGTAGGGTAGGGGCCGAGGGGGCTGAGGCTTCGGCCCAGGCGGGCACAAGCGGCAAGAGGTTTGAGCCGGTTATCATATGGCTTGCTTGGCTCCGTGGGCTGCCGAGCATGCTAAGGAGGAGGATCTCGCTCAGAATCTTGAGTGGTTGGAGGGCGGCTTCTTGAACGACTTCGCCTCCGTGTGCTACATGGCATGTCTCCGACAAGATCCTTTTTTTTTTCTTTTGTTGTTATGCACTATAGATTTTGATCTTTATTTTCTGTTCAGGCCGTCCCGATGCTGCTCTCCATTTGTCAGAGAGTGCGGGAGCGCAAGGAGACGAAGGCAGAGTTGGAGGCCCTACAGGCCGAGGCAGCAGCCATGAAGGCTGAGTAGACTAGCCTGCGCCAACAGTTCACAGGCGAGAGGGCTAAGGTTAGGCAGCTGCAAGGTGTTATCATTGGCTTGGAGGGCAGGGAGTTGCAGCTGCAGGACAAGGCAGATGACTTCAAGAAGACTGACGATGCGGCGACCGCTGAGCTGACCCGTGCCAGGGCCCACGCAGACTCCTAGGCCATGGAGACCGCTCGGCTCGGAGAAGCTCTGAACCGCACCAAGGCCGAGGTGACTGAAGAACAGACACGAGCCGTGAATCAGGCCGTGGAAGCCCAGCGAGCGAAGGATGAGGCTTCTTTGGCCGCAGCGGTTGTTGCTGCTGTCAAAAGCTTCAAGACTTCCAAGGAGAGGGACGCTGAAGCTGCAACGTTCTACAATCGCGGCTTCGACGCTTGCCTCGAGGCGGTCCTGGGTTTATACCCAAACCTTGACCTTGATTCCCTCCTGCCTGACGACTCTGAAGATGCCCCGGTCGAAGTCGTCCGCTCGGATCTAGCTCCTGACGCCCAGGCTCCTAATGCCCAAGCTCCTCCTCCCGCCTAAAGACTATCATTTTGCTTCTCTCTCTTTTTTTTTGGAACAATTAATGTACTTTCAACCATGTACCTTTGCCCCTCCGAGGGGATTCAATGAAGAACATTCTTTTTACATTGTGTATTTGTATGTCGAGCTGGTTTCTAACATGGGCTTAGTCAGCTGCTGTTTAGTTAGTTTTTAGGGTTGGTTGTCCGAGCCTTCTCGGCACAAGTTTTAGTTGGGTCCGATCTCTTTAGATGCCCGGCTCGTCGCCTTTGTTTTGTTATATACCGAGCCGAACACTTAACCGGAGGGTCGAGTTATTATTAGGCTTTTCCCTTGGAGGGGTGCCTTGTCGATTTTTCGTTAGGTTGGGTTCCGATTCCTTAAGGGATCGGACCATTTATTAGGCTTTTTTTCCTTGGAGGGATGCTTTGTCGATCTTTCGCAAGGTTGGGTTCCGATTCCTTAAAGGATCAGACCATTTAACTCGTGCTTGTGCGGATAGGGCAATCGGACAAGCATTCAAAGGTAGAATCGATCTTTTATTAAGAGCCTTAAAGGTCAATCGCTCGGAGCATTCATTTTATTATGAGCCTTAAAGGCTATTTCCTCACGGGTAGTGGATCTTCAAGTGCTCGGCGTTCCAAGGATGAGAGAGATGGAGGCCTTCGAGGTCTTCCAGGTGGTACGAGCCCGGTTTGACAGATCTGACCACACGATATGGACCTTCCCAATTGGGTCCGAGCGCTCCTGCCCCTGGCTCGACCGTGTTCTGGAAAACCCACCGGAGGAGTAAGTCCCCTGGTCGGAAGCGCCTGACTCTGACTTTAGAATTGTAGAAGCGCACAACCTGCTGGTGCCGAGCCTCTGTTCGGGGCTTAAAAATTTCTCTGAGTTCTTCGAGCAAATCCAGATTAGTCACCATCTGCTTGAAGTTCTGACTTTCTTCGAAACCCCTAACCTGCGCCGTAGGGAGTCCGATTTCCACCGGCACAATTACTTCCGAGCCGTAGGATAACGAAAATGGAATTTCGCCCGTCGAAGTCTGGGCTTTAGTCCTGCAGGCCCAGAGGACGAAGGGGAGCTCTTTGGCCCAATTTCCTTTTACTTTTTCCAACTTCGTCTTGAGATGGTGTTTGATAATCTTGTTGACCGCCTCTACCTGTCCATTCGACTGTGGGTGCCGAGGTGATGAGTAGGCGTTCACAATGCCAAACCCTTGACACATACTGCGAAACTTATCATTGTCGATTGGCGGCCGTTATCAGAAACGATGGTTCTTGGAATCCCGAATCGGCAAATAATATTTTTCAGCTGAGGCTGAGACGGCGAGGTAGAGGAATAAAGGTTCCCCTTCTTCAGGCTTGGTCAGTAGGGGTGGTGAACCCAAGTACTGTTTTAATTGCTGGAAGGCTTGCTCGCATTCCTACATCCACTCCACCCTCTTGTGACCCTTCAGCTGCTGGAAGAAGGGAAGGCATTTATCCGTAGCCCTAGATATGAAGCGTCCGAGGGCTGCGACTCTTCCCGTGAGACACTGTATTTCCTTGATAGTCCGAGGCGAGTTCATGTCCAGGAGGGCTTTGATCTTGTCTGGGTTCGCCTCGATACCTCGCTGGCTGACTTGGAAGCCCAGGAATTTTCCTGACTCAACCCCGAACACGCACTTAGCGGGGTTAAGCTTCATCTGGTATTTACGGAGGACGTTGAATGTTTCTTCGAGATCAACAAGGTGGTCGGAGGCTTTGATACTCTTCACCAGCATGTCGTCCACATACACCTCCATGGTGTGTCCGATCTGTTTGGTGAACATCTGATTCACCAGTCTCTGATACGTTGCCCTAGCGTTTTTCAAGCCAAATGGCATGACCAGGTAACAGTAGAGTCCCCTGTCGGTGACAAAGGTGGTCTTCTGCCTATATGGGGGATGCATGGCGATCTGGTTGTACCCGAAGTAAGCGTCCAGAAACTAGAGTAACTCGTGTCCGGCCGTGCTGTCCACCAGTTGGTCGATCCGAGGTAACGGGAAGCTGTCTTTGGGACACGCCTTATTCAGATCGGAGTAGTCTACGCAGACCCATTACTTCCCGTTTGACTTCCTGACGAGCACAACATTTGCTATCCAGTCAGGGTAGTATACTTCTTCTATAAAGCCCGCATCGAGCAGGACGGAGACCTCCTCGACAATGACTTCATATCGTTTGACATCGAACGACCTTCTTTTTTGCTTAACTGGCCGGTGGTCTGGGTCCACGTTTAGCCTGTGGACTTGCACATCGGGTGAGATCCCCGGCATATCTGTATGTGACCATACGAAGATGTCTCGGTGTTGTCTCAAGAAGGCCAATAACTCGTTCCTCCGCTCGGGAGTCAGTGATGATCCGAGCTGAACAGTTTTGCTCGGATTTGATTCATCGAGCGACACTCTCATCAGATCTTCGACTGAGGAACTTTCTTCTGTCGATCCCCGACGGTCCAAGGCGTCCACTACGAGCGTTTGTTTAGCGGCCCCTTTCCTTACGGCTATCGCATAACACCTCCGGGACTCGCGTTGGTCACCTCGGAGATAACCGATCCCACCTTCGGCTGGAAACTTCATCATTAGATGATAAGTTGAGATGACCGCCCTCATCGCATTGAGGGAGGGTCGGCCCAGAATCACGTTGTGGACTGATGGAACATTGACAACTAAAAAGTCAACCAAAAGCGTGACTTGATGTTGCCCTTCTCCCTCTGTTACTGGGAGGGAGATGGCTCTTTCGGAGATGACTCTCTCTCTGGCAAAGCCGTGCAAGGGAGTCTTCACAGGTCGGAGCTTGGACCGTGGAATTCCCATCTTCTCGAACGCCTCGGAATACATGACGTCAGTCGAACTCCCGGTGTCGACCAAGATGCGGTACACTTTGTGATTGACTATGGTCATAGTGATCACTAGCGTGTCGTCGTGCGGATGCTGGATCCCGCGTGCATTATCTTCTGTGAAGGTCAGGCTGCACGGAGCGACACGGAGTTCCTTGCTGGGACGTTCCGTCAGGTGAATGTGGTGTTCAGACTCGGAGTTCCGAGAATGGACTTTTTGTGCCCTGTTCGAATCCCCTCCCCCAGCTGAGCCCGCGAAGATGGTGCGAATTTCGATGGGCTCCTCTGGGGGGTTGTTTGACTGCTCTTGCGGCCGTTCTTCTCTCTCTCCTTCGTTCCAGCTGATGACGGAGATCCGAGGGCGGTAGGGCAAATGTTGCTGAATGAACGGTCGTCGGAGCTCGAGTAGTGGGGTTCCGCGCGGATACCTCCGCACGTGCCGTAGGAAGATTTTGACCCGAATATGGTACCCCCGAGTGTTGGGGAGTTTCGGGCCTCACACTCCTCGGTACGGAGCGAGTTTCCACGAACTGTCCTACCGGCTCAAGGACGGGTTGTTCTTGAGCAAAGCGTGGCTCTGGCTCTCTGTTTCATTCGATTTATCTCGTTGCGCAGGGCCTGGATCTCGTTCTGCATGGTGCGATACTTGCTTGACCGATTACGTGAACTCTGGGAAGGCCCTGGTGCGAACTCGGCATGAAGCGATGATGATGACCGAGTCTGCTCATTGGGTTGTAGCTGCACCGCTGCAGCTTTCTTCTTCTTCGCCATTGCTTGGGAAAATGAGAACCTAACTTCTAGTTTCAGGTTCCCACAGACGGCGCCAAAAAATGTTGATGCCAAAATCCGGTCGGTCCTCCCTCCACATCGACCACCACGTATATCCCTGGAACCTGCACCAGGAAAGCAGGCAAAGGTGACCCTGGCTAAGCCGGGGGACCCTCCGATGCTTAAGTCAGGACAAGAGAATCAGGGTCTGAGTAGAGAGTAGAGGAGAGCTCGATTTTGCGTACCTGTAGATATGGTGATGCGTACTATTTATACTTGCCTATGAGGCAGTCTGAGTCCTATAATCTCGACATGATCAGAGGGATTCTAGGATCATGGAGATATTGCCCGCAATCTACTGATCGCACAACATATTTGGTAGATCGTGCGATCCTGCGAGCGAAGTTACCGGCCACGTCTCGATATGGCAGTTTGCATATTGAATGAGTGGGATATGCACGTCGGAGAGTCTTCTCAGCTCGGCTTATCTAAGGATACCACTAGTCTGATCCGCCTGGTCGGCTCAGTTGGTTCCACCATAGCTGGCAGGGCTGACTTCAATAAGCGGTGTGGTTAAGGCGTCGGAGGTCATCCGATCGGAGTATGATTCCGAGTCGCGCACCAACCATGTCGTCTGCTCGGATGGATCACGTCCCGAAGCAGGTCAGATGGATCATGCCTCGGCTCGGACGGGCACTTGGGGCAGTGTTGTGCCATGAGCTCGGATTTCCCATAACAACATATATCAAGATGGGCCAGACCATCAGGGAAGACCCATTACGACGGTATGGGTAACACTTAATCCTCTCCTATAATCCCAATCGTACATTGAAATGGTGCGGGTAAAATCATGTCCGTCAATTGAGAAGAGCATCCACTGCCAACTTTCAACTCCAACACAAGTGGTCTTAAATATATGAGTGCGGATCCGGTGTTTCCCGAGAACACCGTGCCCCTGAATCCAATATCATTATTGGTCCACGACACAGCAAGTACCACGTCACCAGCTTTTTTTAATGGACGCGTATTGCGTCCTACCCCCGCCCAGACGGTAATCCGTCCGGGCATGGCTCCATGGGGCCCACTATTATTTAAGTATTTTATCCACACCGTTAATCATTTTTATGTGAACATTTTAAATTATGAACCAAAAATTAAGGTAGTTACAGGGCTTAATCGGACCACAAAGTAAGGATTGAACGTCCACCGTTTAAAACTTCTTGGGAGCTGGAGAAGTGCCGAATCAAGCTGAAATTTGTGTTTTCACTTAATCCAAGTCTACATGACCTTATTAATAGGTTGGTTGGTAAAAAAACATCACGGTGGCCCTTAGAAAGGTTTCAACGGTGGGCGTCATTATTGTTGTAGCTTCCTTGGATGTGGTCCACTGGAGCTGTGTATCTGCTTCAATTTTTGGTTCATAATTTAAAATGCTCGTATAAAAATGATTAACAGTGTAGATAAAATAATTAAATAACGGTGGGCCTTATAGAGCCCCGCCCTGACAGATTATCGTCCGGGGGGGGGGGGGGGGGGGGGTAGGACGCAATCCCCGTCCTTTTTTAATATATTAAAAAAAATTTACATTCCAGGATAAGCCTAACGCTGTTAGACAATTTCACTTGGAAATCCACCTACATACCGATCGGTGGGCGCTTGCTCTTATGGTACCGAGTAAACTCAATTGGGCCCACCTTGTATGTATGTGGTCTATCCAGGCCGTCTATCTGTTTTTTCATCTAATTTAAGGAGTTGAGCCCAAAATTGAAGTATATCGAAATATCAAGTGGATCATACCACTATAAACAGTGGGGATAATGATTTCCACGGTTAAAACCTTGCTAGGCCCCATAGTGATGTTTATTTGTCATCCAACCTGTGTATAAGATCATACAGACATGGATGAAGAGAAAACACAAATATAAGCTTGATCCAAAACTTTTGTTACCCCCAAGAAATTTTCAATAATAAAGGTTCAGTTCAGCAGTTTCCTATGGTGTGGTCCATTTGAACATTTTATATGTTTCATTTTTGGTCTCAAGCCCTAAAATTATCTAGTAAAATTGATGGATGGAGTGGATAAGATACATAAATCATGGTAAACCCAATAGAGTTTACTCAGTACGCTAAAGTAGTGAGTTACTACGCAATCAACTTCCATCTAGGATTCAATGCACGGGTCGAGTAACAAGATTCGCTAATAAAGTGATGTCACCTAGTTACGTAAGTCCACCATGATGTATGTTTTGTATCCACACTGTCCATCCATTTGGAGAGATCATTTTAGGCCATAAGCCATCAAATGAATCAGATCCAAAACTTGAGTGGACCCTACCACAAAAAATAGTAGAGAGAGTCACGCCCACCATTAAAAACTTCTACAGGTTACAAAAGTTTCCGATCAAGCTGATATTTGTATTTTCCCTTCTTGAATGTCTATGTTAACTTAAGGTTCACTGTGATTTTTATTCAAGTTTTCATGTGGGGATTCAGTGCACAAGTTGAGTAGCGAGACTCGCTACTAAAGCGATGTCACGTAGTTATGTCGGTCCCACCATGATGTATGTTTTGTATCCACACCGTCCATCCATTTGGAGAGATCATTTTAGGGCATGAGCCAAAGAATGAATCAGATCCAAAACTCAAGTGGACCCCACCACAGAAAATAGTGAAGAGAGTAAGCTCACCATTATAAACTTCTAAGGGCAACAAAAGTTTAAAATCAAGCTAATATTTGTGTTTCCACTTTTTTAATATCCTTGTTAACTTATGAACAGGTTAGATCTCAAATAAAAATCACAGTGGACCTTAGGAAGGCTTCAACGGTGGACGTCACTCTCCTCACTATTTTCTATGGCGGGGTTCACTCTGGCTTTGGATCTACCTCATTCTTTTGATCATGCCCTAAAATGATCTCTCCAAATGGATTTACAATGTGGATACAACACATACATCATGGTGGGCCCCACAGAACTTGGTGGCATCACTTTAGTAGAGAGTCTAGCTACTCAACGTGTCGGTGGCTAATCCGCCTCCAATTTCTTTCTTCTAAAATTTAATTAGGTCATGTCATCTCACGGCAATTTTATAAGATTATACACACACACACACACACACACACAAAATCTAGTTGATTAACAAGGAATATTAGCTGCGACCCAGGATGAGTGATGTCCGTAGAATCCTCATCGTGGGCCCACCTTGATCTATGCGTTGTATATCTACTCCATCCATCCGTTTTCTCATATTATTTAAGACTCAATCGGAATCAATACTCTTGATCGGGTCAAATTCAGTCCAGATTAGTCCAGGACAGACCTGGACTCAGATCGGGTTAGGCATGCTGAACTCGTTACCGAGTCAGGTTGAGTTCGGGTTAGGCCTATTTCAAAACCGAATCGAGTCGGGTGTAACATCCTGGATTTTTGCTATTTTAGATTATTGACAATCCTTAATTTTATTTTATTTTTAGAAATAGCCCATGTTGTCACTTACTGACCCTTGATGCTCGAGGTGAGCCTATACGTAGGTTATACCAGTAAAGAACCACACAAATTTGATTAATCAAATGTATGAAGCCAATTAATCCGCTTGATTACTTAAACATCTAGTCTAACCTCATGAATTGTTCATCTAGGACCAAATCTAACTAGCTCATCACTAACTAATCAAAACAACCGTAACAAAATTAAAGATCTACCCAAAGTCGAGCCAGCTATGACCTGGATCTTAACTAATGGGCCAAGTCAACCTATTTACTCCTTGTGAACGATGGGACTCAGTGCCCACGTTGATTGACTTGTTTTGGGTTTGATTTGTGGGGGTGATTAGGCTGCTTTATAGATGTTGGAGTCGCCACTAGCCAATAAATCTCAAAATCCCATGGTCGGCTAAAACCTGTGGAATATGTAAGGTTGGAGAAATCCGAAGATTCTCTTACCTTAGATTGACTCCTGGTCTGCAATCGAGGATTCCGAGTAAGTGACTTCGGTTGTAAAGAGGGAATGTATTAACCACCTTCTCTGCCCGTACGAACATACGGTCTCTACTTTGTGTGGTAAAATAATTTCAAGCGATGGATGATGTGGTCGAGATAAGACTAGCCGTACGTGCGGATTTCTGGTGCTGTAAGATCTAAGATTTCAGCAAGCCATAGAGCATACATCCAACGACGTGTCTAGAAAGCGGATGTAATGATGCTTATGCAAAGTGGTAAGAAAAATGGACTAGACTACTAGGAATTTCTGATGTGACGAGATCCGATATACGACATATCATAGAGCATAGGTTTACTAGAAATCTAGATGAGCAAGGGGGTTGAGAAGGGAATAAATGTCATGATGAATGCTTGTATATAAGATGAATGAGTCTTTTGGCTTAAACTTGAATAGGCTAAGACATGGACCGAACCATGACCAATTTGGGCTAGGTTTATGGGTTGGAAAGGTCAAGAGGAAGGGCTAGGGGGTAGCTAAAAAATCAGAACTTGAAGGCTTGGGATCTTCTTCTGTCACGCCCCAAACTTGGAAAACGGGCTCATAAAATTTTCGATCGCCGAATCCAGCGCCGACAGCCTCCGTAGTGCCCCATTCTCTGATCCCGACGCTCACATGCTAGATTCTGATCCTAGGATCTTAGAAGGAGGATTTTCAGTATAATTTTTTTTGTAATGGAGCATAACCACAAGCATAACCAAATCACAAAACAACATCACCACATATCTACTATATCAAAAACTTTAAGTACAATGTGAAAAGAGAAATACAAGGTGATCAAAACTCCAAAATAATTCAACACGCGCTCCTACTTCAGCGCTGCTGCAACCTAATGATACCTACACGCATCTATCGTGCATAAGCTTACAAAAGCTTCGAGGGTGGTGAAAGTATGTGTAAGGTAAGTGCTAAGTATATAATAAAGCACATGAATCATACATCATCGGAATAAGCGAAAATACTAACAAGATCATAAATCATACAATATCAGAGTAAGTGAAAATATAGTGGTAAGTCCATAAAGCATTCAATAACAGAATACGCAATATGGATCGACCATGCAAATGAGGAGTCATAAAGAGACAAATATCATATGCCGATAATGCAATGCAATATGCAAATCTTGCTAAGTCCATCTAGGCCATATAAGTGCAAAAACATAGTAACTCAAAATGTTAAGTACTGCAGATGCAATGTAATAGGCGGTGTGAATGAAATGACCATGCCAAAATGTAAAGTTAGGATGATAGTACGTAGTATCGCAGGCTATGGGGTCCACCACAAGGGACTTCAATCTAAACTAGTCTCATACCTAAATTTGGATAGTCAAACTCAATGTGGTAAACTCTTAATCTCAGGTTAGTCGTGCGCCCAACCGAAATCTTGACCATGCGAAGGTACACGTAACGAATAGTTACGCATCACCAGCCCGAGTGGGTAGTGAATAAATGAATGGATATGCAATTTCTGCTCAATAAGTCGATATATCAGTATGGTTGCTCTCTGAAAAATCACCGAGGTCTATTACACTCTACTCCAATTGTCTCCTCCCTAGCTACATAACCCAGCGAGTGAAAGAGACCTCATTATTTGCCTAACCAGTAGTCTGCCAATACCTGCTTAGCTCATCGATAGCGGACCCATTTACGAGCTGGTTATACTCAGCCTAGCTTATAGCCCCCTCACTCAGTCAGTTAAGGCCACACCCCTCCCAACCGACACGACACAGTGGAAGACACGACCTACTGGTATTCAGCACTCGGGTACTCATGTTCCACTTGGTCTAGACGTTGGGGCACCTCCTGGCCTCAGAGATTCTGAGATTTTCACCCAAGGGCATCTAAGTGCCCACAGTGGTAGAACCAAGTATTTTCGGTGTCCCATCTAGCCATCTACGATGTGCCTATGAAGGTCACAGCCCTGATGTCACTAGGGCGTACAATGATCAAGTCACATATATGCGAGATACATGAGTCGCACTATCCAGTCATGTAGCAATTCTGCACATATGGCACGATAATGTGGGCATTCCATCTCATAAGGAGTCCCGTAAATAGTTTGCCCAATGACGTATACTATGATCAAACATTCCTCATATCAGGCATACATATAATGTGTATGGGCATAAATCATGGAGTTATACTAAGCATTGTATATGGTGATGAACTATCCTTACAATGAAGATGGGCCTTGATGGCCTACACACAACAAGTATGGGCCTATTAATGGGCCCTAGGGAGAGTTATAATGCGGACATTTAACCAACATTATTCTTATAATGTGGACATCAAACTATCATTGTTTGCAAGACATGGCCCACCATAAACGTCATTACATAACTCATGGTAGAATCACACAATGCAATAGACCTTATATACATCCTATTGGGCCTCGACCCATGGGCCTCAACTCATGGGCCTCAACCCATGGGCCTCAAATACATCAAATGAGCCTCATTATATGGTCCTCATACACATCAAGGTGGGCCTCAATAATGAGCCTTGAATACATCACAATGGGCCTAACCCATGGGCCCCAAATACATCACGATGGGCCCCAACCCATGGGCCCTAATACATCACAATGGGCCTTAACAAATGGGCCGAAAATATATCACAATGGGCCTCAACCCACGAGGCCTTATACATCACAATGGGCCTCAACCCATGGGCCCTAATACATCACAATGGGCCTTAACCCACGGGCCCTGAATATAACTCAATGGGCCACGCCAAAAGGAGCCATAAATACACAACAGGTGGGCCCTACACATGGGTCTCATGTGCCTCAAACGGGAGGCGCCAATGCGCCTCATGTACATCAAGTGGGCCGCATCGATGGACGACATAGATATATAATACATTCATCATGGCAGTCCGCACAAAAGAACAGTCATGGATGTAAAACAAATGAGTGGCGTGGAATACACCACATAAATTAAGTGGGCCTCATGGAACTTGCTGGCATCAATACCTCAGCTATCAAGCTGGTGTGAGGTACTCCAGTCAATCTACATCCCCCATCCATGAATTGGATGGTGTGGATGCAATACATTAAATCAAGGTGGGCCCCACACGCTGTCATGGTGGGGCCATGTCCAATGAATGGATAGGGCGGAGAAAAGCATACATCATGGTGGAATCCCACCGTCCTTGCACTAGACGGTGAGGATACAACACTTACATCATGGTGTGGTCCACGGATGACGTGGATAAAACACTTACATCAGGTGGGACTCATGCCCATGGACGACGTGGATGAAACACTTACTCAAGTGGGACCCACGCCTGGGCGTGGATTAAAACCCATACATCCTGGTGCGTGCCATACCAGCAAATGGGCGACCTAATAAAATGAAGGTGTGCTTCACACAGCAAATGGAAACACAATCGGGATATAACTCGGACCACATGATGGGGTCCACGTGGTCAGCCAACGGCAATACAGCAGCTATATTGCTGCTGTAGGTATACCGTCCATTAGTTTTCACCAAAGGTGGGTCTCACATGGGGCCCACCATAATATATATTATATATATAGTATTATATTATTATACTAATCCAAAACATCTGAAAAGGATTTCAATGGTTGACGTTCAATCCTCCACTGATAGTGCAGTCCACCTGATAGATCTGCCCCATATGGGATGGATGGTGCAGATGAAAGGTGAGTCCACGTTGGACGGACTGGATGTAAACACGGTGGCCCCACACGTGCATCATGGTGGAGTCCACGTCCAGTGGACAGGACTGGACGGTGTGTACAAGACCCATACATCATGGTACCGCCCACCGTCCAGCCATCTGGACGGTGTGGAGTACAATACATGCATCAATGTGTCCCACGTGGGGCCCACCATAACGTTTTTATGCCATCTAATCCGTTGGTAAGGTTGCACAGACCCGGATTGAAGAAGAAAAAGAAATTTCATAACGTTCCAAAACTTTTATGACCCAGGAAGGGTTCCAATGGTAGACGTTCGTCATCACTGTTTCTTGTGACATGGGCCACCTGCATCCACGTACGGCTGATCCTTAGGGTGGCCCACTGCCCCAAAGGGCCCCGTTAAAATGCACGGTGCGGATGCTCTACACACGTCAAGGTGGGGTCCACGGGTAGGACCCACGGTCCTAGCCTCTAGCGCTGGTGTCGCCTACTGCTGCCTAATTTATTTTATTTTTTATATTTTTTATATTTTGGCTTTTTCTGAGGTCTTTCACACGTGGGGTCCGCATTAGCAAAATTAACCCCAAGCATTGGATTCCAGGACTCAAGACGGACCAAACAAGCCCAATATGCGATGTGTTTTAGCAGGTAGAAAAATCAAGGTGGATTTTAACGGTAACAACTACTGTTTTCAGCGCTATGGCCCGTCATAATATCATATTTGCTTCCTATTTTGGCTCAATGCCTAAAATACTCTGAGGAATGGAATGAATGGCGTAGATTTAATCAATACATCAAGGTGAGGCTTGCATGAGCAGTCCACCCAAAATCCTCAAACCAAGCTAATATTTGTGTTCTCAGTTGACATCCAGCGTCCCTGGAAGCTGGTTTGGGCCTACTTAAGTGGGCCATTAAACGGTGGATAGTGTGGGTACAACGCATATATAAAGTGGGCCCCACCTACAGATGACTTGGATAAAATCCATGCTTCATGGTGGGGTCCATCCGGGTGGGCCACACAGCCACATCATCACATAAAATAGGGAAAAAAAAGAAAGAGAGAGAGAGAGAGAGAGAGAGAGAGAGAGAGAGAGAGAGAGAGATGGTGATGGAGAGACCCCGGCACTATGGGCCCTTCCTTCCGTGATTTACAACATACATCAAGTGGGTCTCATTACATATGGGCCCACCGATCAAATCAATGGTAGAGATCCCTTCTCCACCAAAATGAAAGGTCAAGATGACCTTAGTTATGTAAGGGAAATAACATCATGATGGGGTCCATGGAGAATGGCCCCATCATGGAATGATCATGAGAATCAAGGTGAGTCATTGGCCACATCTAGGGTCCAAAGTGAGATTCATACCATCAATCGGTAGGCCTCACTTGGCCCATCATCAAAACATGAAATGTAGGCTATAGAAGCACCCATCGTTCAATTTTCTTGGTCCGATGGAACGCCGATCTCCTTGTGCTTCACTTCGATGGAGGATGATGAGAGATGAACGACTAAGATGAAGGATTTTGGGGTGCGAAGTGGGCCACACACATCTCACTTTTCTCACTTGGGATGGCTTGGACGTCCAATCTCTTCTTTGTTGCTTGGAAAGTGTGAAGAGAAACAGAGAGAGAGAGAGAGGGTTGTAAGGGAGAGAGAGTGATGGATGATGGATGTGAGGTGAGTGATGGGTGAGCTGAGAGATTTGTTGACTTTTAGGGTTTGCTTGACTTGTGGAGAAAGAAAGCATGGGTGCTCTTGTACTTGACATGAAGTGATTGATTGCTTGATTAATGGACATGTTGTAGAGATTCTCTTGGGATTGCAAACGCTCGGTGTTTTCTTTGAAATAAACGTCGGCTCACATCTCTTTGCCAGGGTATCTAATTAGTACATAATACGAGGCGTCGGAACCGCTGTGACAGTGCGGTCGCAATAGTACATGTCTTAGATTAAGCAGACTCAAATCTACGGGATACAACTTAAGGTCACCCACAAACGTCGATCATAGGTCACGGGTTGCCGATATTCGATGGGAAGGATCGTAGGAGTCAACGGAATAGTACGGATTAGGATACGGATCTTACACCTTCCCTCCTTCACTCTCTCTCTCTCTCGATTGTTGGTGTCTTGTGTTGTTTTTAAAATGGGAAGAGGAGAGGGCTATTTATAGCCTTCTCCAATGGTATTGTGGTAATTTTTGGGGATGTGAAGGGTGAAAGTTGACATGACAGCTTGGGAGTAGTTGAGGAGAGAGAAACGCCACGTGGCGTACTCTCATTGGCTCTTGGGGTTGGTAAAAAGGTAAATAGCATCGGCTGGAAGGGTAATTTCAGAGGAAAGTTGACTTTCGGGTGCAGAGATAGCTATTGCTCGGAGGACACATGCGCCCCACGAGCGGAGGTAATCCGAGTACCACCAGCGGTAGTCAAACTAATGCTTAGGTCGGGCCTCATCCATTGGGTTTTGTTCGATGTTCCGCTTCGTCCAGTAGTCCACTTTTCGGGCTTTTAAGCTCAAATAAGTATGTTTCGGGTTTGGGTGATGGTTTAAGTCAGGATCAGGGTTAGGGTTTGGTTCCGATATCAGGGTTTGATTTTAGGATGTGGGTCAGGGTTTGGATATGATCATGGTTCGGACAATCTTTGCCTTTTTCAAGATATTAGCTTGAGTGGGGTGTCTACGATGCCCCTCTTTGGCCGAGGTTACGAGTAACCGAGTGCCAAAGCGAGTGGACACCCCACCCTTTTGGTAGGAAAAAGGTACTGATTCGAATCCGTTGCCTGCTGTAACACCTCTAATTTTTGCCAACCTGGAATTAGACGTCCTTTGGCAATGGGTCAACCATAACACTTTGTTAACATCTCATAACTCAACTCCAAAGCCAAAGAAATCATTTAGGACTAAATTCTTTAGAAATTTAACCTGAATTAACTAGTGCTACACTAGATTACCTGTGAAATTAGCACCAACAACTTTAAATATGATCTGTAAGACCCAAAACCTATAGAATTGTTAACGCTATGTTACCTTAAAATTCAGGATCAATCACTAAACCCGGTTGCTCTCGAGAGCACTTTGAAACTTCGTATTGGACCTAGACCGCACGTCAAAAGTCTGATAGTGATGAACTCAGACAATTATGACCGCCTAGTTGGACTTGACTATCACCTCAAAAATCAAGCCCAAACGATGTCCTGGGACTGTTTCCTTGAGTCTGGAGTGAAGAGTGTGAGAAAGTGAAGATTTTTAAGAAATTAAATAAGAATTTAAGAAATCTGGGTCATGTCGCTTACGTGCTTTTTCTAAACGTTCTGACCATTGGTTTTTGACCCAAATTCACCCTCGGATCAGGGAAGGTAGCCCATATATGTCAAGGCACTTGTAGCCCTGATCGAGTTTCGGTGACCGTTGAATTGAAACTGGTCCGCCACGGTCGATCTGTAAACCCGACCGGACTGAAAACTTAGCTTGACCTAGATCTGATATTAGAGAGCTTAAGTCCAACCGTATTTAGTAATAGGACCTCCAGAAATGCTCTGTTGGATCGGAACAGACCCGATTTGGTTATAACCTAAGTACACATTGGCCTTAGAGCTATTTTTGTCGCTTTTGGGCTTATAAAAAGGCCTTAAATCCCCATTCTCAAATCCCATACGAATTCTAAACCCTAGCCAATCCAAGAGAGAGAAAAGAGAGAGAAAGTAAGAGAGAACTTGTTGTTCCTTCTTGGGATTCTTTTCAGTTCTTCTACACATCAAATCCATCGTCTCTGAATCGTTAATCCGGCGATTCTGATTCCGTTCTTGGGTAAGTTACTCAAACCCTAACCTGTTTCTAGCTTAGAATAGTTTAAGTGATATTTTATCTAACTTGTTTCATGTCTTAGGTAGCCTATCCACCGTTGACGAAGACTTATCGTCTGAATCATATCTATTACGCGTTTTCTGGTTTAAGGTGCGGATTATAGACGTATAGGTTATGGTTTTCAAAGCTTTCAATGTCAGATAATGATTTATTATTGACTTGGATGCTATTTCACATGCAAAACGTGTTGTTTGTTTCGCGTTACGAATATGTATGAAATATGTATACCGTAGTGTATTCTATGTATTTGTTGAAATACTTGTATACGTATAAATTTTAGATTTGTTCTTGCAATGATTAATTGCTGTCGATGTATGCTAGATGCATGTGTATCACCTTCTAGGTGAACGGATTAGCCTAATGCATGTTTTATCAACATACGTTGTGTATATTATATTGTGTAGTCTAAGTGATTGTGAAAAATGACTAAATGAGTATAGAATTCACTTTCGTGCTCGTCATGACTAACTGTCATGGATATTTGATTGTTGTATAGGCTATAACCCTTTGACGAGAGGATTGGCCCTAATACGTATGATAAACTTATATATATCACATATGATGGAATGTGTAGGCTAAGTGTTTGTAAAAATGTTTGAATGAGTTAGTAGTTAGTAAGGTGTACCTGTATGCATGTTGAGATATGCTTCTCAACTACCTTGTCTATGTGTATGACTTCCTATATATATTTTATATTACCTATGTGTGGATTCATGTTTAAGTTGTATTCCGTAACATGTAGAAACAAAGCCGTGAAGGGTGATGGAGGAGTGGTGTAACGATTCCGTGCAACAGCCCTGGCAGCCCTAAAGCGGACAATATCGGACCTTTGATTGTATAATTTGAAATATGATCCATTTACTGCTTTGACTATATCATTGGATAACATGTCATAATTGAATGTGATTGGGGCTATTGTATAATCCAAGTAATTGATAACAGTCTTTAAACTGGTGGTTGAGGTTATTTTCGCCACGCAGGATGTGTTCGACGAACCCGAACCGTACTAGAGTTGTCGGCAGTGGCTTAGCCACACGGAGTACTTATGCATTTCATGTCGATCAACTCAACGTGCGATCGAGCTAGTCGAGCTCGTCAAGTAACCTGATTGACCCACTGTATGTTCACCATGTTTGGACGTTACTACTTGAACCTAAGGTACCAAACTTACCAGTGTAAAGCCCCTCTAACCTTGGTACCTCGATCCGCTAAGACTCATGAGCCGGGCATGATGGTATGGGACACCGTGGTCGAGCTGTCGGCCTACGCTGGGGCGACGAGCCTCCCCGTAGTGACCAGTGAGCAACCTAGACTCGTGAGCCGATTATGGTGGTATAAGACATTATATTCGTGCTTTCGGCCTACATTGATTGATGACGAGCCGTTTGTAGTGACCTCGAGCATACTCTGAGTCTGCGTTGAGGCGATGAGTATTTCCGTAGCATTAGAGTATAACTAGGCCTACACTGATCAGTTGTCGCGTCCTGTGCGTGTGATGTATTTTCCGCAGGAACAACACTAATTTGGTGACGAGCCCTTTTGTGGCGACCTAGAATCACAACATCGTATGAGATTGTCTAGGACTAACGACCCTAGAATGGATCATCATTTGGGTATTGATACAAGGGAGGTACCTTAGCTTCCCAATCCTGCTATATGAAAAGGACTAATAATAACTCGGTAATCATGTTCATATCATTGCACTGCATGTGTCGACGATGAAGTGCACAGAGGGCTGGAAGCATGCCGCGAATGTAAGATGGTGTCGCATGAGGGAGTGTAGGCGAGGGCATGCATTCATGAAACATCTCATCCCTGCATTAATAAGAATACTTAGGAATGGTTGATATGTTTGCTTTATCATTACTGCTTGACTGAATTGATAACATGTTAATCTTTACTATATGATTCCACTAAGTTGATCACTCACTCCCACGTTATGGGATGGTTTTTGCAACACCAACTAGTCCCTGTTTTAGTTTCGGATGGTGGTGATGCTTACAAGGCAGAGCCGGTCTTTTATGCCGAGGAGGAGGGTTTCTCCTATATGCAGTTCTCAGGCAGGTTCATGTGAATAATGCTCTGATTGACGGGGATTCAGGGCTATGTTGGTAGTGATTTATCATTTTTTGATATATGTATTTTGAGACATGACTTGTAATTATGACCTGGTAGAGCATACATATCTTGGAGACTTATGTTAATTTATATATGTATTTCAGTCTTCCACTCATGTTTTCAGACTGTCCTTGAATTATGTTTGCTATTTTGGCTTAATCTACCTCATGTTTTATGGCCTAATATAGATAACATTCATCTATCATCAAATAATGTTGCATAAGTGATGTTTTGAAACTCGGGAGCTAAGTTATGCTCGACCCCCGATTTTCAGGGCGTTACAAGATGGTATCAGAGCATGATCTAGATTAAACTGGACCTGAGTTATGGTCACACGATGCACCATGACGCAAATGTAATGTATGAGGGTGCGAGAAAAATCTAGAAACAGGTTTAGGACTCCCAGTTTTGTTTGTTGGCGAAAGTTTATTGAAAATGATCACCGAGATCGAATCTGTGCACACTCTTAGTCACACACGACGACCCCAAATCACTTCTAGACCGTCAATTGACGGGTTTAGATCATGTTTCAATCCATTTCAGCCGTTAGAAATCGGTAAATATCAAAATGTATCCGTTTTGTTCCAAAACGACCCGAATCGAGTCAAATAGAAGTAAGGGCACAATCGGGGCTGATTTAGAGGAACCCAGGGTGGGACCCATGTCTTTTTGGACCTAAGGAGGGGGGTGGACCTCACCCGTGGGGCGATCCCTTGTTGGGGAGTCCAGTGGCCGGCGAGGCTAGGCCCTAGCCGGTTCGGCGAGGCCTCGTCGACGGTCGGGCTAGGTCGGGCTGGGCCTTCTGGCTGATGCCCTTAAGGGTCTAGTAGGACCCTTTGGTCCATGGTCCTTCGTTTAAAACACCCCAAAATATCTACTTCCTTCCCAAAACCCACCTCCAAGCTCTCCCTTTTCCTCAAAACAGCTCCCTTCTTTCTCAAATTGCCCTTCCAATCCCTCTTTTCCTCATTTTCCTTCAAGCCATACATTCTTCCACCGTTCTCAGCAATACCCAGCTTCCAATCCCCTCATTTCTTTTGATTTGAGCTCCTACAGCTCCCATTTAAATCTCAAATTTGTGTAAACCCACCACCCACCCTATTTGTCATTTTTTAAAATCTTTATGTCCTCTCCTTTTGAGCCTTTACACCCTCTGTTGAGGCTCAAATCCGTGGAGACCCAAATTTTCCATCCCATTCTTCTTATTTTCCTCCTTTTTCATGGCTCTTTTTGAGTTAGTTATAGCCATTGTCACGCCTCAAACCCGAAAATCGGATTCACAGGAATCCCGATCGTCGAATTCGGTGCCGACAGCCTCCGTAGTGCCCCATTCTCGGCTCCTGGCAAACATATGCCAGATTCCGATCCTGGGATCCTACAAGGAGGATTTTCAGAATGATTTTTTTTTTGTAATGGAGCATAACTACAAGCATAACCAAGTCACAAAACAACATTACCACATATCCACTATATCAAAAACTTTAAGTACAATGTGGAAAGGGAAATACAAGGTGGTCAAAAGCTCTAAAATAGTCAAATGCACACTCCTGCCTCAGCACTGTTGCTGTTCAACACTACCTGCATGCAACGGTCGTGCATAAGCTTACAAAAGCTTAGATGGTGGTGTAAGTGTGTGCGTAAGGCATGTGCCAAGTATACAGTATCAGAGTAATGTGGAACACGCGGGTAAGTCCATGAAGGCTATCAGCTATGCAAAAGCTATATGATGCAAGGCATGAATGCTATCGGCCATACCAAGACCATGCAATGCGAGGCCTATATGGCCAAATTATGCAAAATGTAAAACAAGCATGCCAGTACTCATCAAGTACACATATCAGTACAGTTCCTCTCTGGATATCACCGGAGTCTAATACACTTCACAATGACTACCTCCTCCCTAGTTGCACAGTCAAGCAAGCGGGATAAACCTCACTATCTGCCTGACTAGTAGTCTGCCAATACCTACTCGGCTCGTCAATAGCGGACTCATTTGTGAACTGGTCAAACTCAGCCTAACTTATGGCTCCCTCACTCAGACGAATAAGGCCACACCCCCTTCCAATCGACCACGACACAGTGGGAGACGCGGGCTACTGGTATTCGGCACTCGGGCGCTCGTGAATCCACTTGGTCTAGACATTGGAGCATCTCCTAGTACCAAAAAAGTTCTGAGACTCTCACCCAAGGACATCCTAAGTGCCCACAGTGCTAGAACAAAGTATTTTCGGTATCCAATACGGCCATCCACGATGTGCCTGTGGAGCCACGACCCTGATGTCGCTAGGGCGTGCAGTGATCAAGTCACACATATGCACGATGTATGAATCACTCCGTCAAATCATGCAGCAATCCAGCACGTACTGCGCGATCATGTGGGGCACTCTGTCTCATAACGAGTCCCGTAAATGATCTGCCCAATGGCGTATGCTATGATTAGTCACTACTCATATCAAGCATACATATGATGCGTATGGGCATGAGTCATGAGATTATACTAAGCATGTTATAAAGTAATGGACTACTCTTACGATGTAGATGAGCCTAGACAGCCTACACACAACTAGTATAGGCCTATCAATGGGCCCTAGGGAGAGTCATAATGCGGATGTTTAACCAACATTACCTCACAATGTTGACGTCAAACCAACATTGCTCCCAAGGCATGGCCCGCCGTAAAACATCATTACACAACCATGGAGGAAATCACACATTGCAATGGATCCTAAGGACATCCCGTTGAGCCTCGATCCATGAGCCTTAGATACATTAAATGGGCCGCCTTATATGAGCCTTATATAAATCAAGCGGGCCGCTTCAATGGGCCTTATGTACATTGCAATGGGCCATATCCCATGGGCCTTTAAATGCATCAAAATGGGTCTAATCTCATGGGCCTAATCATATGGGCCCTAGATATATACCAAGATGGGCCTCAATGGACGGCTATAAGTAAATCAAGATGGGCCTCCTCAAATGGGCCTCGAGTCATATCAAAAGATCAACTGGACCACATCCCAAATAGCAGTGGTGACAATGATTTCCACCATTAAAATTTCCATGGCCCGCCATAACATTTATTTCCTGACCAATCTATTCATAAGGTCACAAGGACCTGGATTTAGAGGGAAAGCAAATATCATACTAGTCCAACCTTGCAATCCAAAGGTTTTAATGGTGGACATTCAATCCAACACTGTTTCTATAGTGTGGTCCACATGACTCTAGATCTGTCTTATTCTCAAGCTCATGCCAAAAAAATGATCTTTCCAAAATGGGTAGACGTTTTGGATGCAACATATGCATCATGGTGGGGGGTCTATATACATGTGACCCACCAATTGAATAGATAGCGTGGATTGCAAAACATGCATCACACTGGGATTTTCGTCCAGATGAAATGAATGGACTGTGGAACACATATAACACGGTAGGCCACCCAAATGAATGGTGGGTATTCGTCATATCCATCAGGGTGGGGACCACATGGGGCTCCATAACATATATTATATATTATATATATACATAATATATTATATGTATACATTGCTTATATACATGGATATATATATATATATATATATATATATATATATATCTGTGTGTGTGTGTGTGTGTGTGTGTGTGTATAACACTCTAGCATCCAGTGTAATGGACGGCCTGGAATATGGATCTCATCAAGGTGGGGTCCAGCACATCACCAAGGTGGACCCCATGTGTTAGATACAACACATGCAGCAGGGTGGAGGGGTCCACGGTCGGGCGGGGTGGATAAAACATATACACCAAGGTGGTCTCACCGTACGGACGGTGGAAATAAAATACATTCATCATTGTGGTCCCACGTGGGGCCACCATCACGTATATTTTCCATCTAATCTGCTGATAAGGTTGTACAGATCTAGATGAAGAGAAATAATAAATTTCAGCTTGATTCAAAACTTCCGTGGGCCCAAAAAGGATTTCAATGGTAGAGTTCAATCACCGCTATTTCTTGTGGTGTGGACCACCTGAGATCTAGATCAAACTGATCTTTGGAGGGGACCCACCTCAGGGGGTGGTCCACCTCATGGATGGTATGGATACAAAATATACATCATGGTGGGGCCCACACGGCCAGCCGTAGGACCCCCTGGCATCCGCCCACAACGCATGACGCCTGGGCGTCCTCTCTCAGCGTCTAGAGGTAGCAGCCTCTGCTGCTTTTATTTTATTTTTTTGAAATCGTGTTTTTTCACGATTTATCATGCGTGGAGCCCGCATCTGATGAATCCACTCCAGTCATTGGATTCTACAGCCCATGACAAGTCAATCAAGACCAATATTGGGCCTTTTTCAGCGTATAAGAAAAATCTGGGTATATTTCAATGGTAATGATACTATTTTTAAAACTATGGCCCACCAGATACTTGGATCATCTTCATTTTCGACTCAACGCCTAAAATGAGTTGGGGAAGAGGATGGACGGCTTGGATTGAATACATACATCAATGTGGGGCCTTTACAAGTGGCCCTTTCCAAAGGCTTTAAAATAAGCCAATATTTGTGTTTTTATTTTGACGTCCAGCGTCCTTGGACGCTGGACGGTCTGGGCAACGACGTCCATGAGGTGGGCCCTGCTTAGGTGGGCCACCAAATGGTGAATGGCGTGGATACAATACATATATAAAGTGGGCCCCACTTATGGATTGTTTGGATAAAATACACGCCTTATGGTGGGATCCATCCGAGTGGGCCACACAGCCACATCATCACATGAAGAGAAATAAAAAGAGAGGGAGAGAGAGAGAAAGAGAGTGGAATACATGTGATGGAGGGCTCCACCACTATGAGCCCTCCCTTGCATTCAATCGTACATCGAGTGGGCCCTAATACAAGCGGGCCCATCAATTCAAAGATCAACGATGGAGATCTTTCTCCACTAAAAATGGACGGTCCAGATGACCTCTTTAATGCATGGAAAGTAAACATCATGATGGGGTCCATGGAGATTGGCCCTATCATGGAATGATCAAAGTGGGCCATCGGCCACATCTTAGGGTCCCAAGTGAGATCCATACCATTGATCGGTAGGCCTCACTTGGCCCATCATAAAAATAAGAAAACTAGCATATAGAAGCACCCACCACTTGATCTTCTCAGTCCGTTGGAAAGCCACTCTCTTTATGCTTCACTTTGATGGTGGAGATGAGAAATGGATGGCTAAGATGGAGGTTTTGGGATGGGAAAGTGGGCCACCAAAAATCACATTTTTCTATCACCTGGGAAAGCCATGGACGTGCACTCTCTTGGTTGCTTGGAATTGTTGAGAAATGAGAAAGAGAGAGAGTTGTAAGGAGAGATGTGAGTGATGGGTGAGGTGATGGATTGGTGGATGTGAGTGATGGGTGAGGTGATGGATTGGTTGACTTTTTGGGTTTGCTTAACTTTTGGAGAAAGAAAGCATGAGTTCTTTGTACTTGACATGAGAGATGATTGATGGGATTGATTTGACATGTTGTAGAGATTCTCTTGGGATTGCCAACGCGCGATGTTTTTTCTCGAACTGAACGCGGGCCCACATCTCCTCGTCTGGGTATCAGATCGGTGCGTGAGTTACGGCGTTGGAACCGCGGCGACAGTGCGGTCGCAATGATACAAGTCTCAGATTAAGCCGACTCAAATGTAGAGGATATAACTTACGGTCGTGTGCATACATCGATTACAGGTCACGGATTGCCGAAATTTGACAGGAAGGATTGCGAGAGTCGACGGAACAGTACGGTCTAGGATACGGGTCTTACAGCCATCTTCTCGATCTCTATGCTTCTACCGATGGGTGAGACTTAACACTGTAACTTAGTCTATAAACTGTGACCATCTAGTGCTGGGACATCTAGAGTTTTGGACTTAGAGGTGGTATTCCTAGATTTTGAAAGATCGGATAGTATAAAACATCTAATAAATCAATAACATGAATCCTAAGCCCTCCTTAGCTGGTATGAACATATGTGTAGAGCTCGAGCGTAATTAAATTTAGGTTCGAGCAACTCAATCCTAATCAGGAAACCTTTGATCCTAAGCGATAGAACAATTCCCTGTAGTAGAAATGGTATGAAACCATTTAAAGTATAAGCTTAGACTTTGGATTACAGCTAGTGAATTACAGACTAGACTACTAGTTATATTAAGTAGTGTAAAGACTGAATATACTAAGACAATTGAAAAACAACTGAATATACTAAGGAATAGTAGGTTTGATTTAGTTGGAGTAGGACTTCATTCCTTCGATAGATCCCCATAATACTCAAAGGCTTCCTTAGTAACTCTCAGAAAATTTGCTTGACTTAGAACTAGTCACGTTCGGGAAAAACTTATATACCCCTTAGACTAAATGCTAGGATAAACCAGCATGCCCCTTAGAATTGCCCTCCCAAGGACTTATTACAATCGAGAACATGGAGTAGAGAAACTATATATAAGCGAAGTATTCGCGGTTTGAATCGAATTCTCAATCCTAGTAGTTACCAATAAATCTAATGCTCTGATCAAGTAAAAGATCGGGATCGACTAGGATTAAGAACTGATACGACAAATTTTCTGTCCTGACTAGGCAGAAAGTCTATGTATCCGACTCAGACCCACTACACAACTTTTCTTCCGTGTTGGCCCGACCACCAACAACCAACAGTTATTACTGTCTTTGAGAAGTGTGAAGAACCTATAACAAATAGAGATTTTTCTTTTTAGGCTCCAGAAATGTCTCAAATGGGCAATAGACAGTTAGGAATTAGGTCCCAAATCACAGACTATTCTGGCATACATATTGTGCATATGAACTTAGAGAGATAGTTTGCCCGTTAACCTGCTTTGTCCAACTTCCTTATGTACTAATAATGTATAAATTATATTACGGTGTTAAACTGGACATGATTAAAGAGGGTAAGTCAGGACTGTAGTAAGAGTCCTTCTTGGGTAGAATTAGGCATCTTTTCACCAACTCACACCTGCCCCTGAAATCAACCACACTAGAGATTAGGCTCATTTTTAAAACCATAAGTACTAATGTCATAGTGTATATTATCAATGAAAGGAAGACCAATGTATTGGGAGATCATATCCCATTCTATGTCAAGAATAGGTCCTAAATTATACATACAGATCAGGACGTAGATTCTTGAGCCTTGAGAATAGAAATAATTTTTAAGGGGGGTAGAGCATTATGAGCCCAATTTAGTTAGATTAGCTAATACAACCATTAGATCAGAGTGGCGCAGCGAAAGCGTGGTTGGCCTCTTCCCCACTAGCTCAGGATCAAAGGAAATTGATTCAGGTTATACGTAAGATTAGATCATTAATTAGGATCTGAATCTTCCTTAGAATGTCAATAATGAAGTCTTTAAAGGGAAACAATTAGGGCTTAAGTGTTGAACCCATTCATATTAAATCATAGGCCTAACAATGGGAATGAGTGGAGGTCAACATAAATTCAAACGAGGACTCTCTTAGACCAAGACCCAAAGGGTAACCTTATAATTAGGAAATTTGAACCTTTTAATGTTGGGCATTCTCTAAGCTTTTAGAGTGATCGGACTACGAAGTTACTGAAATATACAAATGCGAAACATTCGTGACTTGACCGAATTCTCAATCTTGGAAGACTACTAGTGGACTCACTGCTTGACCGGGCAGAAAATCAGGATCCACCAGGACTAGGAAGGGATACAACGTTGTCTACCCTGGTCAGGCGAACATTCGAAGTATCGGGATCAAGCCCACTACAATCGTCTCTCCGTATTGGTCGACCATTAAAAACATATATCTTACTCTAAGTAGATGAGAATCATTATCAAAACTCCAAATAGATAAAGAAATAAAATGCAGCAAACCATCAGGGTATAAGCAAGAGATAAAGAGAAAGTTTTTAAGAAGGGTAGACAAACATGCGCCAGACTAGTATATATGTCTATATCCCACCACGCATATAAACTTGAGATCAGTAAAGCTTAGGTGAAAGGAATAATAGAATCTTTACTCATTACCCTTAGCCAATTTCGGGGATAAAATTATATTTTAAGGGGGTAGATTTAACACTCCAGATTTTTATCAACCTAAAATTAGACGTCCTTAGGCAATGGGTCAACCATAACACTTTGGTAACTTCTCATAACTCAAATACAAAGCCAAAGAAATCATTTAGGACTAAATTTTTTAGAAATTTAACGTGAATTAACTACTGCTACCTGTGAAATTAGCACCAACCACTTTAAATACGATATGTAAGACCCAAAACCTATAGAATTGTTAACGCTATGTTACCCTAAAATTCAGGATCAATCACTAAACCCGGTTGCTCTCGAGAGCACTTTGAAACTTCGTATCGGACCTAGACCGCATGTCGAAAGTCTGATAGTGATGAACTCAGACAATTATGACCGCCTAGTTGGACTTGACTATCACCTCAAAAATCAAGCCCAAACGATGTCCTGGGACTGTTTCCTTGATCTAGAGTGAAGAGTGTGAGAAAGTGAAGATTTTTAAAAAATTAAATAAGAATTTAAGAAATCTGGGTCATGTCGCTTGCGTGCTTTTTCTAAACGTTCTGACCATTGGTTTTTGACCCAAATTCACCCTCGGATCAGGGAAGGTGGCCCATACATGTCAAGGTACTTGTGGCCCTAATCGAGTTTCGGTGACCGTTGAATTGAAACTGGTCCACCACGGTCGATCTGTAAACTCGACCGGACTTAAAACTTAGCTTGACCTAGATCCGATATTAGAGAGCTTAAGTCCGACCGCATTTAGTAATAGGACCTCTAGAATTGCTCTGTTGGATCGGAACAGACCCGATTTGGTTATAACCTAAGTATACATTGGCCTTAGGGTTATTTCTGTCACTTTTAGGCATATAGAAAGGCCTTAAACCCCCATTCTCAAATCTCATACAAATTTTAAACCCTAGCCAATCCAAGAGAGAGAAAAGAGAGAGAAAGCAAGAGAGAACCTGTTGTTCCTTCTTGGGATTCTTTTCAGTTCTTCTACACATCAAATCCATCGTCTCTGAATCGTTAATCCGGCGATTCTGATTCTGTTCTTGTGTAAGTTAATCAAACCCTAACTTTTTTCTAGCTTAGAATAGTTTAAGTGATGTTTTAGCTAACTTATTTCATGCCTTAGGTAGCCTATCCGCCGTTGACGAAGATTTATCGTCTGAATCATATCTATTACGCATTTTCTGGTTTAAGGTGCGGATTATAGACGTATAGGTTATGGTTTTCAAAGCTTTTAATGTCAGATAATGATCTATTATTGATTTGGATGCTATTTCACATGCAAAACGTGTTGTTTGTTTCACGTTACGAATACGTATGAAATATGTATACTGTAGTGTATTATATGTATTTGTTGAAATACCTGTATACATATAAATTTTAGATTTGTGTTTGCCATGATTAATTGTTGTCTATGTATGCTAGATGCATGTGTATCACCTTCTGGATGAACGGATTAGCCTAATACATGTTTTATCAACATACGTTGTGTATATTATATTGTGTAGTCTAAGTGATTGTGAAAAATGACTAAATGAGTATAGAATTCACTTTCATGCTTGTCATGACTAACTGTCATGGATATATGATTGTTGTATAGGCGATAACCCTTTGAGGAGAGGATTAACCCTAATACGTATAATAAACTTATATATATCACATATGATGGAATGTGTAGGCTAATTATTTATAAAAATGTTTGAATGAGTTAGTAGTTAGTAAGGTGTACCTGTATGCGTGTTGAGATATGCTTCTCAACTACCTTGTCTATGTATTTTATATTGCCTATGTGTGGATTCATGTTTAAGTTGTATTCCATAACATGTAGAAACAAAACCGTGAAGGGTGATGGGGGAGTGGTGTAACGATTCCGTGCAACAGCCCTGACAGCCCTAAAGCGGATAATATCGGACCCTTGATTGTATAATTTGAAATATGATCCATTTACTGCTTTGACTATATCATTGGATAACATGTCATAATTGAATGTGATTGGGGCTATTGTATAGTCTAAGTAATCGGTAACAGTCTTTAAACTGGTGGTTGAGGTTGTTTTCGCCACGCAAGATGTGTTTGACGAACCCGAGCTGTACTAAAGTTATCGGCAGTGGCTTGGCTACACGGAGTGCTTATGCATTTCATGTCGATCAACTCAACGTGCGATCGAGCTAGTCGAGCTCGTCAAGTAACCCGATTGACCCACTGTATGTTCACCATGTTTGGACGCTACTTCTTGAACCTAAGGTACCAAACTTACCGGTGTAAAGCCCCTCTAACCTTGGTACCTCGATCCGTTAAGACTCTTGAGCCGGGCATGGTGGTATGGGACACCGTGGTCGAGCTGTTGGCCTACGTTAGGGCGACGAGCCTCCCCGTAGTGACCAGTGAGTAACCTAGACTCGTGATCCGATTATGGTGGTATGAGACACTATATTTGTGTTGTCGACTTACATTAATTGGTGATGAGCCCTTTGTAGTGACCTCGAGCATACTCTGAGTCTGCGTTGAGGCGATGAGTATTTTTGTAGCATTAGAATATAACTAGGCCTACACTGATCAGTTGTCGCGTCCTGTGCGTGTGATGTGTTTCCCACAGGAGCAACACTGATTTGGTAACGAGCCCTTTTGTGGCGACCTAGAACCGCGACATCGTATGAGATTGTCTAGGATTGACGACCCTAGAATGGATCATCATTTGGGTATTGAAGCAAGGGAGGTACCTTAGCTTCCCAATCCTACTGTATGAAAAGGACTAATAATAACTCGGTAATCATGTTCATATCATCGCACTGCATGTGTCGACAATGAAGTGCACAGAGGGCTGGAAGCATGCTGTGAACGTAAGATGGTGTCGCATGAGGGAGTGTAGGCGAGGGCATGCATTCATGAAAATCTCATCCCTGCATTAATAAGAATACTTAAGAATGGTTGATATGTTTGCTTTATCATTACTGCTTGACTGAATTGAAAACATGTTAATCTTTACTCTATGATTCCACTGAGTTGATCACTCACTCTCACGTTACGGGACGGTGTTTGCAACACCAACCAGTCCCTGTTTTAGTTTCGGATGGTGGCGATGCTTACGAGGCAGAGCTGGTCTTTTATGCCGAGGAGGAGGGTTTCTCCTATATGCAGTTCTCAGGCGGGTTCATGTGAACAATGCTTTGATTGACGGGGATTCAGGGCTATGTTGGTAGTGATTTATCACTTTTTGATATATGTATTTTGAGACACGACTTGTAATTATGACCTGGCAGAGTATACATATCTTGGAGACTTATGTTGATTTATATATGTATTTCAGTCTTCTACTCGTGTTTTCAAACTGTCCCTGAATTATGTTTGCTGTTTTGGCTTAATCTACCTCATGTTTTATGCCCTAATATAGATAACATTCATCCATCATCAAATAATGTTGCATAAGTGATGTTCTGGTACTCGGGAGCTGAGTTATGCTCGACTCCTGATTTTCAGGGCTTTACACCTGCCATTATATCCTTGTCAGTCGACTGTTTGGAAAAGAGATGACTTGCACATATCATGAGGGTTGAGAAAAATGTTGTGATTGTCCCTGCGAGTTCGTGCGACATTACGAGTAACCAATCACAACCCTTTCACGTTAGATTATTAATAACATTGGAGGGTAAGTCTGAAAAGTAAGGCCTTTGTGCATTCATGTCACTTTATGAGGATTCCTATACTGTTTAATTTGTCGTTTCCTTTGCTACGTATTCACCTTAAGAGTATTTATTCCATTTGATCGTCAAAGTGGTTAGCTGCCTTGCACGTTTGTGTGGCCTTACGAGAAACTCATTACGCTGACTTGGACTCAAGCAAAGTTTCCAAACATTTCGGACTAGGTATGTGCAGGTAATCCTTTGTCATGCAGTTTACTAATTTTGATACTTTGGTTACAATGGATTGTTATCACTTTGAGTTCGATTATTCTTTTCAGAGATAGATCCACTCATTTCTACTAGCATTCGTACGACTGTCCAGATGTAAAGATCGGACCAATCGTACATGTATCATGTACGGATTCGATCATCCTCCGGGGAACCAGAAGGGATCGAATCTTGTTTAGCTGTTTGTACTAACCACAACTGGAGAATATAGAATATTCCTCAGTATACTACGTGTTGTGTGCAATTTTTACAAAACTTCATTTGAAAGCTATTCCCTTTGGAACTAGATTCCTTGGGGATTTTTTTTGAAAATATTTTTTTAGTTTTTAGAAAATATCCGTTCGATCTCGTAGGTGGGTGTCGTCATTCGATTTTTATTTACAAAAATTAACAGTTGCTAATAAGTAGATTTTTTGAAAGGTCCGTCCGATCTTACCGGTGGGCGTCGTCATTCAGTTTTTATTGTAAAAATTAATAGTTGCATTGCCTCCACTGATAAGCTTATGGGGCTAATGGTTTGAATATTTTTGGGTTTTTTGAAAGGTCCATCCGATCTTGCTGGTGGGAGTCGTCGTTTGGTTTTTATTGTACGGTCCATATCAAATAGTCAGTGGCCTCCACTAATAAAATAATGGGGCATTTAATCTTATTGTATTTATGGGATTTTCTCCTTTTTTCCCCTCTTTTTTTGTATTTCTTTTTCCAACACTTATTATTCAATTTATCGAGATTCCTCATGAGAGTTTGAATTTCTCATGAGATTTTGGACTTCATGGGAGGAATCTTTTTCTCTCTTTTTGGGCTTTTGTCCAATGGATCCAAGAGAGGCCTGGACATCCCATCATTTCATAGGGGACTGGCCCGTTGTCCCAAGGGAATCCGATCAAGGGCGGCAGTCTGATTACCGCTGGTCACTTGCTTTATCCGATGGTCAGGTGGGGACGCTGGTCCGACCATTGCACCCTCCTTTCTTATTTCATCTCCTTCCAGGGACGTCCAGGGACACCATTGTAGCTCCCTGAAGGATCCTTAGCCATTGATTTTTGTGGTTTTCTTCCCTACCCTTCTCCCCTCTTCATTTTTAGGTGGATAATCTTGAGTCCTTATTTTGTGTCTGCTTGGAGTTTGGCCAGATCTTCTTTGTGAAATGTTTGGAGGAGCCATTTGTAGCCTTGGATCTCCCTTTTGGGCTTAAGGAGGTCATGATCAGGACCGTTGATCATTTTAGTCTGATCTCAACCATTAGATCTTGCTAGATTTTTCGCTTTGGGCCAAAGAGTTGGCTGGATTTTTTGTTTGTTTTTTTCTTTTTTTTTTTTTTTGTTGTTTTGTTAGAGTGGGGTGTGACAAGAAAGGGGGCCCCACTCTTTTTTTTAATGATCTAGACCATAGGATAGGTGATTTGGGACCTACTTGAGCACTTTGATGGTATGGATCTTGATGGTGGGCCACCCCTTGTGGAGTGGATGGCACACCTTACTTGATTTTTTATTCCATGTATGGATGAGGTTTCTCAAGTGGGCCTCAAATCATGGTCCTGTTTTGGTTAAGTTAAATGGACTTAAATTTGGATATGTGAGCCTGGAAGATAGACCTTTGAAAATATGGGCTCATGAAAAATGGGCTTAACCTTGGACATGGGAAATGGGCTTTGGAACTTAGACTTTGGATCATGGGCCTCTGGACACCGAGCTTGGGCTTTTGGGCCTTAGATCTTTGGGCCTTGATGGACTCTTGACATTTGGGCTTTGAACATTTTGGGCCTTGGGCATTGACTCGGGCTGTGGTCTTTGACTTTTCTGGGCCTTGGGCTTTGACTTTTGGCTCTGGGCTTTGACTTGGGCCTTAAACATTTGAGCGTTGATGGGCTTTGACTTGGGTTATGGTCTTTGACTTTTTGGGCCTTGGACTTTTGTCATGGGCTTTTGACTTTGTGGTGAGAAGGATACTTACCTGTAAACCATGCTTGTGTAGCATGCCTCATCGTGGTAGGAATGTGTCACGCCCCAAACTCAGAAATCGGGCTCACAAAATTTTCGATCGCCGAATCCGGCGGCGACAGCCTCCATAGAACCCCATTCTGGGCTCCTAGCTCCCATTCGCCAGGTTCCGATCCTGGGATGCTACGAGGAGGATTTTCAACGTCAGTTTGATTCGTAATAAGCATAACCAATGGCATAACCCACAAACAACAACCAAGTACTCGACCTCGAAGGCCTCATCATGCCCAATAACACGACCTCGAAGGCCGTAATGTAAGCCGTGCTCGAAACGGCGGGCCTTCCGCCCCTCGTCATCGACCATATACGGTGCGAATCTCGATAGTGCCACAAAACGGGCCGCGTACTTTGCCACAGTCATGTCTCCCTGCACCAAAGTCTCGAACTCTAAGGCTCGCTGACGACGGATATGGTCGGGAAAGTACTGCTCCTCGAATCGGTCAACAAAGTCCTCCCATGTCCAGACATAATCAGGTCCGGCAACACGGGTAACAGAGGTCCACCAATGCTCGGCCTCACTCTGGAAGAGAAACACTGCTAATCGGACGTGCTGCTCGGTCGTACATGACATGGTATCGAATATCTTCTCCACATCGGAGCGCCATCTCTCTGCTGTGGTCGGATTTGGCTCGCCCTGGAAACGTGGGGGATCAAGCCGTCTGAACTCACGAAGTAAGGCACTCGCGCGCTCCTGCTCTGCCTGAGCTGGTGAAACAACTGGGCGTTTGCCCTGTCCCTGGAGTGTGGCTGTCACAGCCTGTAACATCTGCTGTAACTGAGAGGTACTCACAGTCACGGTCGGTTCCGCATCGGCCTCACGTGGAGGAATGTCATCCTCAGGGAAGGGAGCAGGGATCTCTGAGGGTGGAACGGGAGACGCAGGTGGTAAAGCTGGAGCCTCAAGTGGTGAAGGAGAATCCTCAGGTGGTGGTGCGGGAGTTGATCGGGTAACCCTCCCATGCGCCATGTCCTACAATAAAGAGCGAAGGCGCCAATCAACTTCAAAACTCTCGAAGGTACGCACGTTAACGGTCTGTATTGAAAGGTCGCGAAGCTATCCGAACTTCGGGACTTAGCCATTCTATACTCATAGCAGACATGTAATGTTGTTCTCGGTTATTCCCAAGTATGCTCTGATACCAACTTCTGTCACGCCCCAAACTCGGAACCGGGCTCACAAAATTTCCGATCGCCGAATCCGGCGCCGATAGCCTCCATAGAACCCCATTCTCGACTCCTAGCTCCCATTCACCAGGTTTCGATCCTAGGATGCTACGAGGAGGATTTTCAACGTCAGTTTGATTCGTAATAAGCATAACCAATGGCATAACCCACAAATAACAACCAAGTACTCCATTACATTTCCACTATGATCAAAAACTTTACAAGTACAATGAGCATAAAGGGAAATACAATGGTAAAGAACAAAAACTCCAAAACGCACTGCAACGTGCTCCTGCCTCAGCGCAGCTGCAATCCAATGTCACCTGCACGCAACGGTCGTGCATAAGCTTACAGAAAGCTTAGAAGGTGGTGAAAGTGTGTGCACAAGGTAGTAATATGAGCATGCAATGTCAGAGTAATGCGAAATATGCAGATGGATCCATAATATCATGAGCCGTACCAAGGCTTATGCGATGCAAGACATGAATGGTATTGGCCACCCCAAGGCTATGCGATGTGCAATGCAACTCAAGCATACAGATCCTCATCTATGTCCACACATCAATACAGCTCAAATATGGGATATCACCGGGGTCTAGTACACTCTAAACCAGATTGCCGCTACATCGCGCGTAATAAGGTAAGTGGAAGAGACCTCGCTATCCGTCTGCCAATATCGGGCGCGACTCGTCGATAGCGGACCCATTCCTCGAGCTGGTCAGACTCAGCCGAGCATTGCCCCCTACACTCGAGTGGGTAAGGCCGCACCCCCTTCTAACCGACCACGACACAGTGGAGAGCACAGCCAACTGGTATTCGGCACTCAGCGCTCATTTACCCACTCGGTCTAGACGTTGGAGCAACCTCTTGGTACCATAAGGGTTTAGGAACTTTCACCTAGGGATATCTATAGTACCCCATGTAGAACAAGATTTTCGATATCCAATCCTGCCAACTATGATACATATGTGGAAGTTACGACCCTGATGTCGCTAGGGCGTACAATATCCATGTCATACAAATGCGATATGCATGATTCAGCTATCCAGTCATGTATCAAATCCTGCGCATATCGTGCGCTAATGTAGGGCAACACCGCCTAATCGGGAGCCCATAAACAACCTGCCCGAAGGCAAATGCTATGATCAGACAATTCTCACGTCAAGCATACATATGATGCGTATGATCATGAGTCATGGAACTATACTAAATATGTTATAATAAAATGAACTATCTTACAATGCAGATGAACCTGAAATGCCTATACACAATACGTACGGGCCTAACAATGGGCCCTAAGGATAGTCGTAATGTGGACATCCAACCAGCATTACACTCGCAATGTGGACGTCAAACCAACATTGCTCCCAAGGCACGATCTTTGTAAACATCGCTACTTAGTCTGTAATGGATTTACACATTGCAATGGACAGTATGTTCTTCCCATTTGACCTTACATATATATATCAAATGGGCCATATCTTATGGGCCTTCTATTCATCAGATGGGCCATATAAATGGGTCATACCAATGGGTCTTATGTGCATTGCAATGGGTCAAAATCCGTGGGCCTTGGACTGCATCAAATGGGTTTAATCTCATGGGTCTTATATGTCTTAAATGGGCCTAACCCATAGGGCTTTTACAATTCAAATGGTCCTAACCCATAGTCCTTTTTACAAATCAAATGGGCCTAACCCATAGGCCTTGCATACATATTAAAGTGGGCCTAAACCACTAGGCCTTATATATATCAAATGGGCATTCTTCCATGGGCTCTAAAAATGCATCAATGGGTCTAATCCCATGGGCCTTGGAATACATCAAATGGGTTCGCTCCCATGGGCCTCATAATACACCAAACGGCCCCATTACATGGGCCTAAGCTCCACATCAAAGTGGGCCCCAATGGATACCCATAAATGGATCAACATGGGCCCTATACACATACCAAAGTGGGCCCACTTGAACCATAGATCTGGCTCAATTTTAGCCCAATCATAAAAATGAAATAAAAAGAAAATGAATGGATAGATTAGATATAACACATGCATCATGGTGGGGGGTCCACATGAGCTAGGGATTAGCTCATGCCTTAGCTCACAAAATGGATGGACGGTTAGAATACAACTCATACATCATGGATGGGCCCACTGACCGTCCAGCGGCCCCCAAAGATGGCTGGACGGTGTGGACATTACAGGGCTCCACCGTCCGTACGGACGGTGGATTAATACACATACATCACTGTGGGTCCCATGTGGGGCCCACCAAATGGGTTACACATCATCTGACCCGTCCATTAGGTCACACAGGCCTGAATGAAGGGTGAAAATAAATTTCGATTTGATCCAGAACTTCTGTGGGGCCCAAAAAGGATTTCAATGGTAGGATTCAGTTCACACTGTTCCTGATGGTGTGGGCCACCTGAGCGTTGGATCAGGCTGATCTTTGGAGGGGGGCCGCTTCAGGGGGTGGCCCATCCAATGAACGGTGTGGAAAAGGCATATACATCAAGGTGGGGCCCACGACAGCAGCCGTGGGACCCTGCTGGTCCGTCCGCCTGGCTTGCCGTGCAGGCGCTGCCAGCGCCTGACGCAAGCAGCACTTGCTGCCTCATCCTCTCTCTCTCCTTAATTTCATTTTTTCATCAAAAATCATGCGTGGGGCCCGCTACCTGGAAATCCACTCCAGCCACAGTGTTCTACAGCTTGCAACAGACAAAAAGAGTTCGAAGTTCGAATTTTTTTATGATTAGAAAATGAAAAAAAATCAGAAAAAGATCCTTGAATGGCAATGATGCGTTCTTCGATGCCATGGCCCACCAGGTCTTCCAATCAGCCCCAAACTTCTACCCAACGGGTAAAATGCTTTAAGTAAGAGGATGGACGGCTTGGATTGTCTAAATACATCACGGTGGGGCCTAAGCAAGTGGACCACCAAAAGCTTCTTTTCTTCTTTCTTTCACTTTCTCTTTTTTTTTTTTTGTAAAACGTCCAGCGTCCCAGACGCTGGACGGTTTTGGTTTCTAAAAAGAATACAATGTGGTGGGCCCTGATGAAGTGGGCCACCACTGATGGGTGACGTAGGTACAACGTATATGGTGGGCCTCACTTGAATAAAAACTTGCACAAAATAAATCTCAAGGTGGGATCCATTCAAGTGGGCTACACAATCCTATTGCATAAAAATAAAATAAAATAAAATAAAATAAAATAAAAGAGAGAGAGAGACATGGAGAGTGGGACACGCCTTATGATGGAGGGACCCCGACACTATGGGCCCTCCCTTGCAATGAATCATACATCAAGTGGGTCATTTAGCATAAGGGACCATCAAAACTTAAAATCAACGGTGGGGATCCTTTCCCCACCAATATGGATGGTCGAGATGACCTTTCTAAAGAAATAAACATCATGATGATCCAAGTGGTCCATCGGCCACAACTTAGGGTCCCAAGTGAGATCCACACCATGGATCGGTGGGCCTCACTTGTCCCATCATAAAAATAAGAAAGAAACTACCCTATAGAGGCACCCACCGTCCGATCTTCTTGCTCCTAGGAGTTCCTTGGCACCTTAGCTTCAACTTCAATGGATGAGATGAAGAATGGAGGGTTGAGATGGGAGACGATGGGGTAGGAAGGTGGGTCACTTGGAGCTTAGGAGAGTTTGAAAAACTCCTTACGTGGGATCTTCTTTAGCTTGGAGTTTTGCAAATGAGAAAGAGAGGAGTTGTAAAGGGAGAGAGAGAGTGATGGATGGATGTGGTGAGTGATGGTTGTGTAAGAAAAGCTTGACTTTTGAGGCTTTTGTGTAAGAGAGGTATGGGAGGTGTAAGAAAAGCTTGACTTTTATGGCTTTTTGTGTAAGAGAGGTATGGGTTTGGGAGACTTTTGTGGTTGCTTGGGAAAAGGGATGAAAGTGATGTGTACTTGACATGTGATGGATTGATGGATTGATTAATTGATGGGATTGATGTGATTGATGTGACACATCGTAGAGATTCCCTTGGGTTTCGCAACGCGCGGTATTTTCTCGCACCGAACGTCAGTCTACAACTCTTGACCAGGGTATCCCCTCGGCGCGCGAGTCGCGGCATCGGAACCGCAACGACGGCGCGGTCGCTATGGTATTGGTCTTGGGTTGAGTTAACTCGGGTTGTCGGTATATGAATAAGGGTCGCGCGTCGATATCGGTTAAGGGTCAAGGGTTACCGGAATTCGACCGGTAAGACCGCGGAAGTCTACGGAAAGGTACGGACCAAGATACGGGTCTTACAGCTCTCCCCTCCTTATAAAAAATTTCATCCTCAAAATTTATATAAGCATCGCAACTAAGCATTATTCATGAAAAAGAAACGTCATAATATCATTATATAGGATCGAAGATAGCATACAAAATACATCACATGATCAACCATCAAAGAGATGAGGATAACGCTATCGAATCTCAGCCTCACGCTCCCACGAAGCCTCCTCTACAGAATGGTGACCCCACTGCACCTTCACCAACGGAATGACCTTAGTTTTGAGGACCTGCTCCTTCCGATCAAGGATACGGACTGGCTTCTCAATGTAAGAAGCATCCTCACGAACCTCCAGCGGCTGCCAATCAAGAACGGAAACTATGTCTGACCCACACTTCCTCAACATGGAGACGTGAAAAACGTCGTGGATGCTAGACAACTGTGATGGCAAGGCAAGCCGATAGGCTACGGCGCCGATGCACCCAGTGATCTCGAAAGGTCCTATGAATCTCGAGACAAGCTTGCCCTTCGCTCCAAATCGAACTATGCTCTTCATGGGCGAGACCTTGAGATACACATGGTCCCCTACATCAAACTCCAAGGGACGACGCCGACGATCAGCAGAACTCTTCTGTCAGCTCTGAGCTGTGCGCATCCTCTGCCTGATGATGTCAATAGCCTCTGAAGTCTCCTGCACAAGCTTGGGACCTAGGAGACGGCGCTCTCCAACCTCGGTCCAACAACTCGGTGATCTGCACGGTCTGCCATATAGTGCCTCAAAAGGAGCCATGCCGATGGTCGCCTGATAGCTGTTATTGTACGCGAACTCAGCCAATCGCAGATGCTCATTCCAGCTACCCCCGAAGTCAATCGCGCAAGCCCGAAGCATATCCTCAAGTATCTGATTGACCCTCTCAGTCTGGCCATCGGTCTGCGGATGGTACGCGGTGCTGAGCTGCAAATCAGTCCCCATCGCTCGGTGGAAGCTCCCCTAAAATTGAGATGTGAACCTCGAGTCTCGGTCAGAAACGATCGAGACTGGAACGCCATGCAGTCTTATAATCTCCTCAATAAATAATCTCACAAGTCGGTCCATAGACCAAGTCACACGCATCGCATGTAAATGTGCCGACTTCGTCAGACGATCTATAACAACCCAAATGATGTCATAACCGCGCTGAGTCCTCGGTAAACCCATAATGAAATCAGTCGATACGTGCTCCCACTTCCACATCGGGACGCTCAACGGCTGCAAAAGACCAAGAGGTCTCTGATGATCGATCTTGACATGCTGGCACGTGTCACACTCGGCCACAAAACTGACGATCTGGCACTTCATCCCTACCCAAAAATACTTTCGCCTCATGTCACGGTACATCTTTGTCGAGCTCGGGTGGATAAAAAACCGTGATCGATGTGCCTCAGTCATAAGATCTCTGCGCAAATCTGGAATATCCGGGACACATAATCGGCCTATGAAGCGAAGTCCACCGTCTGTACCGATCTGTCAATCAGCCTGACCCTCAGATGCCGCCTCAGCCATATAACTCTGCAACGACTTATTAGCCTGCTGAGCCTCGATCACCCTAGCGACAAGAGAGGGTTGAATCGATAAGCTCGATAACTGTACAATGGAAGACTGCAGGCCGAACTCAAAATCATACGCTGCGATATCCTCAAGCATCCACCACTCCTGAATCATCATATGCGCCACTAGGCCTCGTGGCTGACGGCTGAGGGCATCTGTCACCACGTTCGCCTTGCCCGGGTGGTACTGGAGGTCAAAATCATAGTCTTTCAAGAGCTCCATCAAGTGCCTCTATCTCATATTCAACTCAGACTGCGAGAAGAGGTACTTCAAGCTCTTGTGATCAGAGAAGATCTCGAACCTAACCCCGTAAAGGTAGTGCCTCCACACCTTCAGTGCGAAGACAACTGTAGCCAGCTCTAAGTCATGTGTAGGATAGTTCAGCTCATGGACCTTGAGCTGACGAGACGTAAAGGCCACTGGTCTCCCGTGCTGCATCAGGACAGCACCTAAACCGATATGCGAGGCATCAGTGAATACAATAAAGCCGTCATTCTCAGAAGGAAGAGTGAGGACAGGAGCGGACATCAGACGGTCCTTCAACTCCATAAATGCTCGCTCGCAGGCGTCACTCCAAATAAACTCTGGGCCCTTCCGAGTCAACCTGGTCAGCGGGGTTGCAATACGAGAAAAATCCTCAATGAAACGTCGGTAATAGCCCGCCAAGCTAAGGAAACTACGGATCTCTGTCGCAGTCGTGGGCTGGCCCCACTGACGCACTGCCTTGACCTTCGAGGGGTCCACTGCGACACCCTCCCTCGTCACCACATGACCGAGGAACTTCACGTCCTCCTGCCAAAACTCGCACTTCTCCAGATTCACATACAGCTGGTGTGCACGGAGGGTCTGCAAAGTAATTTCTAAATGCTGCTCGTGCTCCTCACGGGTCCTCGAGTCGATCAGAATGTCGTCGATGAAGACTACAACAAACTGATCCGGATGTGGACGGAAGACCTCGTTCATCAGCTGCATGAAGACCGTGGGTGCATTGGTCAGTCCAAAGGACATGACCTGAAACTCAAAATGACCATAACGCGTCCTGAATGCCGTCTTCGGAATGTCCTCATCTCGGACCCGAATCTGATGATAACCGGAACGCAGTTCAATCTTCGAAAAGAACTATGCACCCTGCAGCTGGTCAAAAAAATCATCAATCCTAGGGAGAGGGTACTTGTTCTTGATCGTGACTTTGTTGAGCTCGCTGTAGTCAACGCAGAGCCTCAACGAGCCATCCTTCTTCTTCACGAAGAGTACCGGTGCTCCCCACGGTAAACTGCTTGGACGGATAAAACCCAACTCTCGCAACTCATCCAACTGCTTCTGCAGTTCCCGTAACTCTAACGGTACCATACGATACGGGGCCTTCGAAATAGGCACGGTAGCGGGCACGAGATCAATCTGAAACTCGGTGAGTCGACGAGGTGGTAATCCCGGAATCTCCTGGAACACATTGGGAAAATCACAAACCATGGGCAAATGGTCGATGCAAACTGCAACAGGCTTCTCTATGGCGCAAGACATCAAACAAGACAACCGCTCTCCTCTGCCCTCTGCAAAGAACTTGAATTGCGGCACGCCGGGTATACAAAACGTGACGGTCCTCGCGGCACAGTCCAAAATGGCATAATACTCAGCGAGCTAATCCATACCCAGGTTGACGTCGAACTCGGACATCGGCAAAACAAATAAATCAGCGGGCAGGAAGGTATCCCTAATCAGAATGGGGCAAGATGAGAAAAATTGTCCCAATACTACAGTCCTCCCCAAGGGAGTCGATACTGATAGGCTCTCACCAGCAGACTCCAAAGGTAAGCCAGCCGATCGACAGAAGCTCTCGGGCACAAAAGAGTGCGATGCACCGGAATCAAACAGTACACGTGCAATGCATGCAGAGACTGGAAGTATACCCTCAACGACTCCCCCAGATGACTGCGGATCCTGCCGAGCCGCATAGAATCTAGCCTGAGCTGGCTGGGGAGGTGCCTGTCCCCTCTGAACGTGCTGCTGCTGCTGCTGGGGTCGCTGAGGCGGTCGAAACTGCTGCCTCTGCTGCTGTGGCCTCTGAGGCTGGTAATGATGCTAATGCTGCTGCTGAGGTGACCTCGTTGGTGGAGGCTGCTATCGCTGCTGCTGTTGGGGTCTCTGCTGCTGCGGTGGAGCTGCTGGGGAGCCCTTTGCTGCTGTGGACCTCTTTGCTGCTGCTGGGGGCTGGGACACTCCCATGAACGGTGTCCCGTCGCACCGCACCTGAAGCAAGTGCCTGTGAACTGCCTCTGAGGTGGTGGTGGAGGTGCTGCTGGTGCTGATGGTGCTTGAAAGGCTGAGCGACCTGTGCGCCTCTGCTGCTGTGGTCGACGCTGCTGGGAAGAACTGGAAGAAGCCTGCCTCTTTCGGTCTCTCCTCTGACCATGATCAGACTGAGAACCGGCCCACTCAGTCTCATAAATCTGAGCTCTCCGCACCACTGCCTCGAAGGTAGGGAGCTCATGCCCAATAACACGACCTCGAAGGTCGTAACGTAAGCCGTGCTCGAAACGGTGGGCCTTCCACCCCTCGTCATCGACCATATACGGTGCGAATCTCGATAGTGTCACAAAACGGGCCGCGTACTATGCCACAGTCATGTCTCCCTGCACCAGAGTCTCGAACTCTAAGGCTCGCTGACGACTGATATGGTCGAAAAAGTACTGCTCCTCGAATCGGTCAACAAAGTCTTCCCATGTCTAGACATAATCAGCTCCTGCAACACGGATAACAGAGGTCCACCAATGCTCGGCCTCACCCTGGAAGAGAAATACTGCTAACCGGACGCGCTGCTCGGTCGTACATGACATGGTATCGAATATCTTATCCACATCGGAGCGCCATCTCTCTGCTGCGGTCGGATCTGGCTCGCCCTGGAAACGTGGGGGATCAAGCCGTCTGAACTCACGAAGTAAGGCACTCGCGCGCTCCTGCTCTGCCTGAGCTGGTGAAACAACTGGGAGTCTGCCCTGTCCCTGGAGTGCGACTGTCACAGCCTGTAACATCTGCTGTAACTGAGAGGCACTCACAGTCACGGTCAGCTCCGCATCGGCCTCAGGTGGAGGAATGTCATCCTCAGGAAAGGGAGCAGGGATCTCTGAGGGTGAGCGGGAGACGCAGGTGGTAAAGCTGGAGCCTCAGGTGGTGAAGCAGAATCCTCAGGTGGTGGTGCGGGAGTCGATCGGGTAATCCTCCCAGGCGCCATGTCCTACAGGAAAGAGCGAAGGCACCAATCAACTTCAAAACTCTCAAAGGTACGCACGTTAACGGTCTGTATTGGAAGGTTATGAAGCTATCCGAACTTCGGGACTTAGCCATTCTATACTCATAGCAGACATGTAATGTTGTTCTCGGTTATTCTCAAGTTATGCTCTGATACCAACTTCTGTCACGCCTCAAACTCAAAAACTGGGCTCACAAAATTTTTGATCGCCGAATTCGGCGCCGACAGTCTCCACAGAACCCCATTCTCTACTCCTACCTCCCATTCACCAGGTTCCGATCCTGAGATGCTACGAGGAGGATTTTCAACGTCAGTTTGATTCGTAATAAGCATAACCAATGACATAACCCACAAACAACAACCAAGTACTCCATTACATTTCCACTATGATCAAAAACTTTACAAGTACAATGAGCATAAAGGAAAATACAATGGTAAAGAACAAAAACTCCAAAACGCTCTGCAACGTGCTCCTGCCTCAGCGCTGCTGCGATCCAACGTCACCTGCACGCAACGGTCGTGCATAAGCTTACAGAGAGCTTAGAAGGTGGTGAAAGTGTGTGTACAAGGTAGTAATATGAGCATGCAATGTCAGAGTAATGCGAAATATGCAGATGGATCCATAATATCATGAGCCGTACCAAGGCTTATGCGATGCAAGACATGAATGGTATTGGCCACCCCAAGGCTATGCGATGTGCAATGCAACTCAAGCATACAGATCCTCATCTATGTCCACACATCAATATAGCTCAAATATGGGATATCACCGGGGTCTAGTACACTCTAAACCAGATTACCGCTACATCGCGCGTAATAAGGTAAGTGGAAGAGACCTCGCTATCCGTCTGCCAATATCAGGCGCGACTCGTCGATAGCGGACCCATTCCTCGAGCTGGTCAGACTCAGCCGAGCATTGCCCCCTACACTCGGGTGGGTAAGGCCGCACCCCCTTCCAACCGACCACGACACAGTGGAGAGCACAGCCAACTGGTATTCGACACTCAGCGCTCATCTACCCACTCGGTCTAGACGTTGGAGCAACCTCTTGGTACCATAAGGGTTTAGGGACTTTCACCTAGGGATATCTATAGTACCCCATGTAAAACAAGATTTTTGGTATCCAATCCTGCCAACTATGATACATATGTGGAAGTTACGACCCTGATGTCGCTAGGGCGTACAATATCTATGTCATACAAATGCGATATGCATGATTCACGCTATCCAGTCATGCATCAAATCCTGCGCATATCGTGCGCTGATGTAGGGCAACACCGCCTAATCGGGAGCCCATAAACAACCTGCCCGAAGGCAAATGCTATGATCAGACAATTCTCACGTCAAGCATACATATGATGCGTATGATCATGAGTCATGGAACTATACTAAATATGTTATAATAAAATGAACTATCTTACAATGCAGATGGACCTGGAATGCCGATACACAATACGTACAGGCCCAACAATGGGCCCTAAGGATAGTCGTAATGTGGACATCCAACCAGCATTACACTCGCAATGTGGACGTCAAACCAACATTGCTCCCAAGGCACGATCTTTGTAAACATCGCTACTTAGTCTGTAATGGATTTACACATTGCAATGGACCGTATGTTCTTCCCATTTGACCTTACATATATATCAAATGGGCCATATCTTATGGGCCTTCTATTCATCAGATGGGTCATATAAATGGGTCATACCAATGGGTCTTATGTGCATTGCAATGGGTCAAAATTCGTGGGCCTAAGTTTAATCTCATGGGTCTTATATGTCTTAAATGGGCCTAACCCATAGCGCTTTTACAATTCAAATGGGCCTAACCCATAGTCCTTTTTACAAATCAAATGGGCCTAACCCATAGGCCTTGCATGCATATTAAAGTGGGCCTAAACCACTAGGCCTTATATATATCAAATGGGCATACTTCCATGGGCTCTAAAAATACATCAATGGGTCCAATCCCATGGGCCTTGGAATACATCAAATGGGTTCGCTCCCATGGGCCTCATAATACACCAAACAGCCCCATTACATGGGCCTAAGATCCACATCAAAGTGGGCCCCAATGGATACCCATAAATGGATCAACATGGGCCCTATACACATACCAAAGTGGGCCCACTTGAACCATAGATTTGGCTCATTTTTAGCCCAATCATAAAAATGAAATAAAAAGAAAATAAATGGATAAATTAGATATAACACATGCATCATGGTGGGGGGTCCACATGAGCTAGGGATTAGCTCATGCCTTAGCTCACAAAATGGATGGACGGTTAGAATACAACTCATACATCATGGATGGGCCCACTGACCGTCCAGGGGCCCCCAAAGATGGCTGGACGGTGTGGACATTACAGGGCTCCACCGTCCATACGGACGGTGGATTAATACACATACATCACTGTGGGTCCCATGTGGGGCCCACCAAACGGGTTACACATCATCTGACCCGTCCATTAGGTCACGCAAGCCTGAATGAAGGGTGAAAATAAATTTCGGTTTGATCCAGAACTTCTATGGGGCCCAAAAAGTATTTCAATGGTAGGATTCAGTTCACACTGTTCCTGATGGTGTGGGCCACCTGAGCGTTGGATCAGGCTGATCTTTGGAGGGGGGCCGCTTTAGGGGGTGGCCCATCCAATGAACGGTGTGGAAAAGGCATATACATGAAGGTGGGGCCCACGGTAGCAGCCGTGGGACCCTGCTGGTCCATCCGCCTGGCTGGCCGTGCAGGCGCTGCCAGCTCCTGACGCAAGCAGCACTTGCTGCCTCATCCTCTCTCTCTTCTTAATTTCATTTTTTCGCCAAAAATCATGCGTGGGGCCCGCTACCTGAAAATCCACTCCAGCCATAGTGTTCTACAGCTTGCAACAGATAAAAAGAGTCTGAAGTTCAAATTTTTTTATGATTAGAAAATGAAAAAAAATCAGAAAAGGATCGTTGAATGGCAATGATGCGTTCTTCGATGCCATCGCCCACCAGGTCTTCCAATCAGCCCCAAACTTCTACCCAACGGCTAAAATGCTGTAAGTAAGAGGATGGACGGCTTGGATTGTCTAAATATATCATGGTGGGGCCTAAGCAAGTGGACCACCAAAAGCTTCTTTTCTTCTTTCTTTCACTTTCTCTTTTTTTTTTTTTTTTTAAACGTCCAGCGTCCCAGACGCTGGACGGTTTTGGTTTCTAAAAAGAATATAATGTCGTGGGCCCTGATGAAGTGGGCCACCACTGATGGGTGACGTAGGTACAACGTATATGGTGGGCCCCACTTAAATAAAAACTTGCACAAAATAAATCTCAATGTGGGATCTATTCAAGTGGGCCACACAATCCTATTGCATAAAAATAAAATAAAATAAAATAAAATAAAATAAAATAAAAGAGAGAGAGAGACATGGAGAGTGGGAAACGCCTTGTGATGGAGGGACCCCGACACTATGGGCCCTCCCTTGCAATGAATCATACATCAAGTGGGTCATTTAGCATAAGGGACCATCAAAACTTAAAATCAACGGTGGGGATCCTTTCCCCACCAATATGGATGGTCGAGATGACCTTTCTAAAGAAATAAACATCATGATGATCCAAGTGGTCCATCGGCCACAACTTAGGGTCCCAAGTGAGATCCACACCATGGATCGGTGGGCCTCACTTGGCCCATCATAAAAATAAGAAAGAAACTACCCTATAGAGGCACCCACCGTCCTATCTTCTTGCTCCTAGGAGTTCCTTGGCACCTTAGCTTCAACTTTAATGGATGAGATGAAGAATGGAGGGTTGAGATGGGAGATGATGGGATAGGAAGGTGGATCACTTGGAGCTTAGGAGAGTTTGGAAAACTCTATACGTGGGATCTTCTTTAGCTTGGAGTTTTGTAAATGAGAAAGAGAGGAGTTGTAAAGGAAGAGAGAGAGTGATGGATGGATGTGGTGAGTGATGGTTGTGTAAGAAAAGCTTGACTTTTGAGGCTTTTGTGTAAGAGAGGTATGGGAGGTGTAAGAAAAGCTTGACTTTTGTGGCTTTTTGTGTAAGAGAGGTATGGATTTGGGAGACTTTTGTAGTTGCTTGGGAAAAGGGATGAAAGTGATGTGTACTTGACATGTGATGGATTGATGGATTGATTGATTGATGGGATTGATGTGATTGATGTGACACATCGTAGAGATTTTCTTCGATTTCGCAACGCGCGACATTTTCTCGCATCGAACGTCGGTCTACAACTCTTAACCAGGGTATCGCTTCGGTGCGCAAGTCGCGACATCGGAACCGCAACGACGGCGCGGTCGCTATGGTATTGGTCTCGGGTTGAGTCGACTCGGGTTGTCGGTATATGAATCAGGGTCACGCGTCGATATCGGTTAAGGGTCGAAGGTTGCCAGAATTCGACTGGTAAAACCGCGGAAGTCTACGAAAAGGTACGGACCAAGATACGGGTCTTACAGAATGAGGCCGGCCCTTCTCGTCAATTAGTCGATCCCTGTTACGTACCCCGAGAGGGCCGACACCTGTTTGATGTGGCTCAAGAAGGTGGTGCTCCTATGATCTTGAGGGGGCGTGGAGTTAAGACTCATTGGTCGGACTAGTTTTATGATTGTCAACATCTATTCTTTGATGTATTGGAGTGTACTCCATTCGCTAGCCTGTTTTAGGTTTGTCTGAGCAAGACGAACATGTTCCTTTTGTTTGCTTTGACAGAGTGGTGGCACGCCAAGACTCATACTTTCCATTTACCCTTCGAGGAGTGGGAGATTACTCCATATGACATCTATATGCAGTTGGGTCTTAGGTATGACAGAGGATCTGTTCCTTTTGAGGAGGATCTTCTGGTGCCTTCTGATGATAATTGGATGAGTCTGCTAGGGATGATGCTGGACTTTTTGGATTTTTCTGGCCATCAATTGATGCTACTTTAGCTGTCCTCAAACTTTACTCGGCGTGTTCCTGAGAGGAGGCTGCGGCTGTTGTGAAGGCTCGTACCCTGATATTAGATACTATGGGAGTGATGATCTTCTGTCACAGGAATGAGTTGGTGAGCTCTCGTTTATTATCACTTATAGCTGATATCACTTTTTTCACACCGTACAATTCGAATGCGGCTCTCCTTGCCCATTTATATGAAGGGTTGGATAAGGCCAGTCGCTACATCAGCAGATCTTTGACTGGTTTCTAACCAGTCGTTGAGGTATCCTTCAAATCCTGCATTCTTCTCATTGGGATGATTGATTACAATTTCTGACTGCGGCCTCATGCAGGTTTACTTTTTTGACCATTTCCCTCACCTGATGCCTACTCTGAGCTCCAATTAGAAGAGTAGAGAGGGGGCTTCTGTTATGGGGTCATTCAACTCAACGAACTACAAAACACATGAGCCACAATCCACTGGCCACATCAACCGCAATCACAACCACAAAGCATGCGATAGCGGTACATGAAGTATGGATCATGAATGTAATGAGAAATGTGTTGTGCTTGTAGCCTCATGAAGATTGTGGTTGTCATGTTGAAAGGTTTGTGGTTAATGTGATGCATTGATCGCGGTTATCATTCGACAAGGTTGTCGGGATACACGGAACGTCGTTGTCATGATACACGGACCCTGAATGATATAGGTATACATGATGAACTGGTCGTAGTTGATACGGGTCGGGTTCTCATGTTAAATTGGTCATCGTTCACAGCTATAACAGATCGTGGTCCTCGTCTATGTTAAATCGTGTTCGACAACAACGACCAATTGAGGAAGACATACATACAACATGGAAACAACGATCCATATATACTGAGAACCACGATCTATTGTTAAGTCCCTGATCCATTGTTAACGACAGGCCGACAGCCACGACCAGTTCAACTTGCAGAACCTTGCTACAACAACAACGATCTAGTCATCATGATGGCCACGATCTGTAGAACATGGGAATTACAACCCATATAGTATTACAATCACGATAATGTGGCAAGAAAACATCGACCCCTGTATCATTGCAGCCACGACTCATATAACAGATTAACTGCTAAAAGAGAATCTCATTGATGCGCAAGACTCCGCGAATTTCTTCCACTGAAGCTTACAATATAACAAGAAGACGCGGCCATTATAAACACTTTAACCAATCATGGTTTCCGTGACATGGGGATCGTTGTTGCCCGTACGTATATATCATGACTTCCATGACGTATTGATCGTGTTTTTCTTAAGGCCCTTTTTTGACAACAATGATCGAGCATGGATGACAACCACGAGCTATTGCATATCTAAACCATGAAAATATTAACACACAACAACGACATATATTAACACGACCAACGATCCAGTTGTTCTTTTTGCAAATATCTCAAAAACTACTCTAGCGGCAACAATAAATTCACCGACGAACATGTCCTCCACATGTTCATACCTACCATGCATATACACACATGGGATATTTGATATCTCCTAACTTTAATGGGCAGTTCTCCATACACTTCTACAAGAACAGATCAAACACATTTCCATATTCTAGCCCATTAGACAATTTATCTCAACCACACCTCCCTATAAATAAATACGACGGCGGTAGAAAACTATCCACCCCTAAAGATCAATAACGAGATCCATAATGTAATAGTGATTCGAGATGAACAGTTTCACCAGCAATGGGCTGATCGTTTGAAATTTTATTGACAAAGTTGACCTTCATACCAAGCCACTCCATGAATAATAATGCAGACACGTCACCTCTGCTAAGGTATACACCGATCAGTGCTTCAACAACATCGGTAATTACCTTCCTCTTTATATACGCCTTGTTCCATTGTTGTAAATATGCTTGGAAGTGGGATTGAGCATTTCATCCACCTAGAAATGTCCAGACAGATCTCCAGGCACAGTCCAACGTCTAGGATCAAAACACTCGTTACGAATAAAGCCCTACAACTGAGAAGCAATGACAAATAAAAAGAGCGAAGCAAAAAATGGATCAGATATTCGACCAAGGAATAGAGTCCCTATCGCGACCATATTACATGAAAACCGTGACCTTTATAAAATTGCAACCAAGTCCTATTTAACACATTAACTGCCAGAAGAGAAGCTCAGTGTCGCGCAAGACTCTGCAAGTTTCTTCCACTTATGTTTGCAAATGGGGATATAATCATATCGTATTCCTTCCACTTAGGATTCAGTGCGACCCTTCGAAATTAGCGCCACATGAAGCATGCAATAGATGACCCTCTAGATGTTCAGGGTACAATGATAAAATTTATCATGCGGCACGCTGATTCTAAAGTGTAGCGCTGCTGCACAGTAGAAGGTAAGTAGAAGAAAACGGTAAGTAGTCCCATGTCATTGTAGAGAGCTCTTCATCAAAAACTTTTTTCGCTCACTGGGTGCTTGTTGAAATTTTTGAGTAGCCGGAGATTTGAAATTGTCTTCGGAACTGTTTGTGAAGGTCGTTGAGCAGTTGGAAGATCGGTAACATCCCTGAGAAAAGAGAAGGGATCACTAATAAAGGAAGATCAAGGAATGGACTCAATGGCTCGGGTGATGCATTTAAATAAGGATCCTGGTTCGGGTTTTCATGTGAAATTAATATGAAACCCAGGTACGCGGTACCACCTGTATAGGCTGGTCATTCAATGGTCAATGCACCGATTCCGATGGGACTTGGCTGTGTTTCCAACGGATTGCATGGGGATGTCACAATATAAAACCACGACACATATAAAGTAAGAACAACGACCCATATATCATGGCTAGTGGTTATCTTGTTATACTTGACGTGGTTAGAATATCATATGGGTTGTCCTGGTCATTCCTTTTTTCAACGATCCACGACACGGTGTTGGATGACAATGCCGACCCAATGTGGATAAAAAACATGATCCAGTGTGCATGTGAATGACGATCCATCATGGAAGATAACCACGACATATATTATTGGTCACATCCATGACTATTCCCTCAGATTAAGCGCGATCCCACGAAAACAGTGCCACGTTCTACCTTTTCAGGAGAGGACATTAACTCGCTACTTCTCCGCAATTCGTTGGGCAACGAGCGCGATCTTTCGGAATCCGCGTGTTCGTTCAAAATCAACGCGACCCTTCAGAATCGGTGCACTGACCATTGAATGACTCTCTACTTCCCTACAATCTGCTGGGCACTGAGCGCGATCCCTCAAAATTCGCGCGATTGCTTAGTATCAGCTGATGCGGATTTCCTACGAAAGGCTTTCGCAGGATGATCCTGCATAAGGATTCTGGGTGGGTCCGACTACGATGTTTGTGAGAAATCCACCCTATCCATCCATTTTTTGAGCTCATTTTAGTACATGTCACAAAAAATAAGCTGTATCTAAAACTTAAATGGGCTACACAAGAAGAAACAGGGGAGATTTAGTGACCACCGTTGAAACATTTACATGGCCACAAAAGTTTTGTATCGATATAAGTTCCTAATGTTTGCATTTCATCTCAGTGAAAATGACCTTATAAATGGTTTGGATGGAATATAAACATCAAGGTGGAGCATAGGAACACTTTAATGGTAGGCATTCCTTTCCCCACTGTTTCATCTCTTATGCCCCACTTAAGTTTTTGATCCTCCTCATTTTTGTTCGCATGTCCTAAAATCAAATTGAAAAATGGATGGACGGGTTGGATTTCTCGCAAACATCACAGCGGGCCCCACCTAGAATCCTTGCACAGGAACTTCCTGCGAAAGGCTTTCGCAGGAAATCCGCGTCCAGTATCAGCTGCTTGAACATTGAATGACTCTCTATTTCCTCACAATCCGTTAGGCACCGAGCGCGATCCTTCGGAATTCACGCGACCGTTCATAATCTGCGTGACCGTGCAGCCACACCGCCTCCGCACGAAGCTCTGAAGATGATCTTCGCATCTCTTTTCACCCTTAGTAATCAGCTCCCCAATGCTAATAAGTTCTTGCTGTACAACATGACATTGGGCGACTGCAATAACATGACAATTAGGAACATAATCATAACACATTAGGAAGGACAACCTCTTCAACTGGACTTAGCTAGCTAGAAAAAACACTGGCGATAATGTCTTGTTTAAGACTGACCTTCTCAATAGAGCTTTAGATCAGGCTAAAATAGAACATTCTCGACAGAGTTTTTTCCGCTGACTGAGTACCCGTTGAAGAGATCCGCTCTTCAGATTGTCACCGTGAATATGGTCTTGGTTGTCATGTTAAATCTGTCGTGGTTGCCATCCCTGAAAGGGCGTAGTCCGATGATTCATTTATTGTGGTTGCCACATTAAATGGGTCATGGCCTGCATGTTGCATGTAGCGTTTATTGCGAAAGGTCGTGGTGAAAATTAAATGAGTTGTCGCACTGTATCCCAATGAGATGTCGTACTTATTAACGGAGTTGTCGCGTTTCTTGCGTTATATGGATTGTACTTGTCATGGATTGTTGTTTTAATGCAATACTGGTCTCAATTTTCATGTTATATGGGTCCTTATTTATAATTTTACCTTGCAGTATAAACTAACAGTGTTATGAAATGATAAGGATTGTGGTTGTCATCCGATATTTATTGTGTTTTGAATGGCAGACGTGTCGTGAAGATGACATGGGTCGTGTTGTCTTCTTACTTCGTGTGCTTCGGCCAGACTATACGGTCGTAGTTGATGTGGCTTCCATGACGTAAGGATCGTGTTTCTATTAAGGCCGTTGGTGACAACAACGATCGAGCATGGACGACAACCACGATCTATTACATATAAGAACCACAAAAATGTTAAAACACAACAACGACATATATTAACACGACCAACAATCCAGTCGTTCCTTTTTTAAATATCTCAGAAACTACTTAAAGCGGCGACGATAAATTCACCGACATACATATACGAGGGGTTTTCGATATCTACGCATGCCATGTCCTAAATTTGATGGGCAGTTTCTACCGTGAGAGCAGTTTTTGAGTTGCAAACAGAACCACATGATCGTTGGTCATGTTAATTATGGTCGTTACTGTGTGTTATTATTTTCGTGGATCATATATGTAATAGATCGTGGTTGTCATCCAAGTTCGATCATTGTTGACAAACGTTCTTACCAGAATTGTGATCCATACCTCATGAAAGCCACGATCTATACTTTATGGCAACTACGAATTCCATGCCACGCCAACCACGACCCGTTTAAGTGGTTGTCAGCTGATAAGTATCGTGGTCGTCATGTTACATTGATCGTGGTTGTCACGGCAAATGGATCGTGGTTACAATATGTCAGCAACGACCCACTCCAAGTATCGTGGTTTTGACCCACAATAGGTCGATGTTGTGTTTTTATAAGGATCGTGAATCACCTTTCTATTAAGGCCGTTGGTGACAACAATGATCTAGCATGGACGACAACCACGATCTATTACATATATGAACCAGGAAAATGTTAAGACACGATAACCACATATATTAATATGACCAACGTTCCAGTCGTTCCTTTTGCAAATATCTCAGAAACTACTCTCGCGACAAGAATAAATTATGTTCATAACTGCCTCACATACATATACATGGGATATTCGATATCGACGCATGCCATGTTCCAACTTTTACTAGCAAAGGGTCGAGGTTATCACTAGTTCCAAAGGGTTGTGGCTATCATGCAACACGGTTTGCTATTATCGTATATGATGGGTCGACATCGAAAATCAAGACCAACCACCATCTGATCCACGAGTTTCCATGCTGTCAAAAACGAACGTGATTGTTATGCTATAGAGATTGTTGTTGTTATCTATGTTGAGATGTGGTTCACATCCACGGCCCAACCTTTGTCCAATCCACGGCCATTCTCTTCGGAATTAGCGCCACATTTAAATGCAGGAAATCACATTCATGACGATACCTACCCAGGATCCTTCAGAATCAAAGCGACCCTTTGGAATCACCACCCCCACATTAACCACTGGTTGAACACCCTATAAAAGTGGTACTTTGGTTAATTTTTTTCAGAAGCCAATCCGAACCACAAGTCTATCTCGCGTTCTTCCTTCATGTGTGATCCCATCCCTTTCTTCAAGAATGTTGACGATCTTCCTGAAGATCAACGGTCTCTACCTGAAATTCCGAAGACCGTTTGGGGCCCATGGCAGAACAACGACTCCTTCTCAACAGATGGCGTCGGATCCCTGGGTCGCCTTCGAAGAGAACTGTTCTTCATCGTCATGGCTTATAGTCGTCGTGAGCGATTTCAAGATAAACGTTTCCATCCCACACTATCTCCCGCTTAATTCTGTGTTCTTTTTGGAGATCTCTCAAACTCTATTCTCACGGCAATAATATGTTCACGATCCGACTTTCAGACCACAGAAGTGACAGTCCCGATGTCATGGGTTGTGGTTGTCATGTAACATTGGTCGTGGTTATCATGTAATATGGTCGTGGTTGTCATGTTACATGGTTTGCCTGTATTGCATGTTCACCACCATCCCTAACATGGGATATTCGATATGTACGTATTCCATGTCCTAACTTTGAGGGGCAGATTTCCATCCTTCGCAACTATCACTACACCAAAATTATTGATCAGGAACGACTATGATTTTGGTTTAGGAACCGTTCCTGATGCAAACCGTACCTGATAGCTAGAATAGGGAACGATTTCATAGCTTAATTAGGGCAAAATATTTCATTCCACGAGACCGCATGCTTCAAAACCCAAAATCCTATTTTCAACTGCAGCCACACCCAAACTCTCTCTCTCTCTCTCTCTCTCTCATTCCCTCACTCCCGCTCCCTCTCCTCTCTCTCTCTCTCTCCCTCTCCTGTTCCCTCACTCCTCTCGATCTCTCTCCCACTCTCCCACTCCCTCATAAGAGGCTAGGCAGCCACGTCTGCTTCATCACAGGGTTGGATAACCCTAGCCGCCGCAGTCCAGTCGCCACCATCACAGAGTTTTTTTTTTTTTTTGAATCTGATTTCGAGGATGGGATCGCCATTAATGGTGGTCAACAAGCAGGGGAAGATGCGGATTGCCACTGTAAGCCATGGCAAATCTGAGTTTCGGTGTGAGTCTAAGGGCCATCCATGGCTGCTTGCACCAAAATCCAATATCGCAGGTGGATTGCCACTGTAAACTAGGGTTTCTCTCCCTCTCCATCCTTCCCTTTCTCTCTCTCTCTCTCTCTCTCTCCATCTGTTTGTAGAGTGAGAGAGGATCTCGACTGTTGGATTTGAAGATGCTCGACGTCTCACACATGTAGAAAGAGCTCGTGGAATGCAATCAGATAAATCGACGTCGGGCATTAGATAAATTGACGTCGGGCATCAGCATAGAGTTGTGTCCTTCTCTGCCCTTTTCCCTTCTCCTTCCCCGACGTCGGGCAGTTCATTGGTTGATATGTATGCACAATCCTGTTGAGCACTTTGTGCGACTGATCAATACATTCCCTAGCATTGAAGACCAGTTTGATTTGGATTTCTTTGTTGGCAGTTGGTTGATATGTATGCAAAATGTGGGGAAATTGGGGATGCTGATCGGCAGATGTTCGATGAAATGTCTAACAGGAATTTGGTTTCTTGGAGCGGAATGATATATGGATATGCTCAGTTTGGTGAAGATGAGGAGACTCTGAGGCTGTTTAAACGGGCTTTGGCTGCTGGTTTGGCTGTTAATAATTTTACTTACTCGAGTGTGATTCGGGTCTTTGCTTGAAGATGAGCTTCAATTCATCAAGCTTCATGGGTAGTTCTTTGATTTCTTTGTATTTGAAGTGTGACATTATTGAGGAAGCTTATCGCGCAATCGATCAAATGCCTGACAGAAATCTTGGTGCATGGAATTTGATGCTGATTGCATGTGCCCAACATGGGCACACATAGAAAACAACCGTGAAGGCAATGTGTCTTAGGCAAGTCCTGGACACTGGTGATCACTACACCAAATTTTTTATCCATATTTGAAATTTGATTTTGATGTTTCTTGCATTTCTAAAGATTTTGTCTTAAAATTTTTGCTTCTAGATGAGAGAGAAGGTGAGAGTCTGGAAAGAACTTAATAGATTTTGGCAGAGGAGTTGCCTGCACTTGCAAAAGAAGTGGGGATAAATCTAATGTTTATATGTCCATGCTAAAAATTTTTTTTGGTGTGGCAGTGAAGTCTGGGCTAAGCTCGAACCCATTTGTAGCCGTCAGATTAGTTGATATGTACATGAAGAACAAGGTAATAGGGAGTGCACGCATGGTGTTCGATGGAATGGTTGATAAGGATATGAGTGCGTTTCATCGCTTCTTGCTGCAAGGTTTGAGGATTTTTTTTTTTTTTTTTTTAAATTCTGCTTTCTTTTTATCTTTTCTTTGGTATGTATGGCTTTCACGCTTCACTGACTTGCTTTTGATGATTGATTGTTGTGGTGTTTACACCATTACTTGTTAAATGGTAAGATATTATGATGTGAAGTACTTGTGGATGCTTTTGGGAAATTTGGGCTCATTTATGTCTGTTATTTTGTAATTTGTGAAACTCTATTTGGATGGTTGTGATAGGTCTAGCTTGGTTGGATTGGGTGACCTGACCCAGCCCATTTAAACCCATATGGGTGGTCCCGGTAGGGTAGGGTTCAACCCAAGAACAACCCATTTACTTCAATGGGCTATATTTTTAGGCCAAACCAGACCCACTACCCACTACACCGGAGTTTTGCTAAGACTAGCACGTCTAACGCTCTCTCCATGTACACACCAACCACACAGCCATTATGGCACACATACAAGATCCTGACCGTTCATCAGGTGGACAACAAGGAGTAGATTCATGAGCCAAAAAATCTGGAGGATTTCATTTCATGTGGGCCACATATTATAAAACAAATTAATGGTAAAAAATTTATTTATTTATTTTTTATTTTCCACTCAGACCATCTGTTTCATAAACCGTGGCACATCTGATGAGTAGATTGCCATGATTTTTGTGCCAAAATATGTTCAAAGACTGGCCCACCTGATGAACTGCTTTGATCTTGCCCGTGTTTGCCATATTGGCTCATACACTGTGCAAATGGGCGGCAGTGTATACACCTGGGTTGGCTTAGCAAACCTCTTCCACAGCCTTTTGGCCAAAACTATTTGTTCAAAATATTTGAAAAGAACTAAAGAATACTGATTTAAATCCTTACGGATTATACCCTGCTTCATATATTGCATGTGTATTGATCAATTGCATTACTTACAAGTCGGACTCGAGAGAAATGTGATGAATAAGGGTCCACCTGTACTATCCATGGAAGAAAGGTATATGGGATATTTCCTTTTTTTTTTTTGGATTAATGCAGAATCATCATATATAGATGCCTATTTTTAGTTCTCTTGGAATTTTAATGGCCCTGCTCCAAATATTTTTCCTCCCAGATTTTCATTATTACCTTTACCTTATTGTTACTTCCAAACATTTCTCACTTCTTATGTAAAAATGTAAAAATAGTTTGAGGATTTCATCTTGAATAAATTCAGCTATGCCAGCTGTGCCAAAGAGATACAAGAACCTCCTCAGCTCAACATTGAGCCTGCACTTCAACCTCCTGTGCCAGCTGCAGACACTGGAGATTTGTTGGTGAGTTTCACACGTCCCTTAGATTTTATTTCTTTGCAATGCCTTTGAAGTCTCTTAGAAAACTCTATTCATCTCATAATTTTTGTACAGGGCTTGAAGGAGATTAATCCTGATACCGCTGTAATTGAGGAAAGCAACGCAATGGCTCTTGCCATAGTACCTAGGTTGCATAGTGAAATTTTTCAGTAAATTGATTTAGGGATTGTTTGGGTGGGAGCAGAAAACAAAAACATCCTTAAGAGGGATACTGTTTTCCAGCTTTTTCTAATCCAAATTACATGCCAGGAGTTATGAGTAGAGAAGAAAGGTTCATTTGGTTTGGGAATCTCAGTAACAAACCATGATGTAGCTCTGTTTCCAAGTCACAATGCGGCTGTCCATGTTGATGTTCAGGTGGTGCTTTTACAATGACTTTTACTAGTGGTCACAAAACCGCACATCTTTAATTTCAGGTTTCATTTTTTACCATGTGCCAGTTCCATAAAATAGTGTTTGATCAATGCACACAATTTCAGATTTTTCTCAGTAATGTGTTCTTTTAGATACTATACACTCTTGAGTGGAGAATCTTGTAATTCCCCTGTTTCAATTAGCATATACTAGTATCTACTCACTGCAATTTGAAGATTGGGTCCAGATTTTTATTTGTCATTCTCTCTCTTTTCTCGCACAGATGCTTATGGGATCCAATGTCACAATAGTTGTTCAGGACCCATCCTTTCCTGTAATGTCATAACACCCATAACTTTCTTGGGTAGTTCATAAAACAAACATATTACAGCTGAAATCTGTGTCTGACACTTGAATGATATTATATGATCTATTTGTATGCTTGTTTTCAAATCATCAATGAGCCCCAAAGGCTACTTACAAGTCTCCCCAAATGTGCCGGGTCCGGGCTGATCATATGGTGAGCCCCACCATGAATGTTTTGTGGCCAGAAAATCAGGTTGGTCCTGTCATCAGGCTAGTCCAATTATATCAACCATCCAGTTTTTGTACAAGTGTGGCCCTCCCATTGGCCAAATTGTCCTTAATTTCAGGCCACACACATCTAAGGTGGGCCCCATGTGATGAAATGCATGGATCTTACACCTTGGCTCATGTTGGGAGAGTAGAACTATTCTTCATGTCCTAGCTTTTCCTCAAAAAATGAGTAAAACCATTTAAAAAAGAAAAGAAAAAAAAAGATGCTGCTCTTGCTGTTTAACTGACCAATTTACTGAATGCTAACCATTAACTGAAATAGGATACTACTACTTGTATGGCTATTAAGTCGCTTAAAGAACTACCAAATATTGAAAACTCGGAAGCTATCTATTCAATGTGCTATTTTTTGGATTCCAGTTCAATTAAGAATCAACTTTGCAATGGATTCCAATTCAATTAAATTAGGAAAATGTTTATAATCGAACAAGTGTTCTTTGTTAAACAATGAGATTGGTGAGTTTGACAGATTGAGATGATAAACAATGAGATTGTTTCAAGGAAGCGCCAAAATTAGCCTCCTGTTGGAAGAAAGATTCAGGGAAGTGGGTATCTATGTTTCCTAGAGTCATGCTTGTTTGTCATTTTTATTTTTATTTTGTGAGAATTTGCTTGTTTTCAAAGAAGTGTTGTATCACATTTGATAGAATTGTTCTATGCCTGCAAAGAATTGTTGCATTAATTGAAGTGCTCTAAAAATGTTATGCCTTATTCAAACATTTTGTGATATTAATTTTTGGTTGTTCATATTCTACAGGTGGATTTGGAGCATGTGGAGCACTTCAAGTAGTTGGATCAGTCCTAACAAGGCCTCAAATCAGGAGGGAGGATAATGCCAAATTGGACTCGTAATTTTCGCCTAAAGCTTATTGTTAAGAAACTCGATTCAGTGGTATGCTTTGTGCATATGCTGCTAATTGAAGTTGCTTATTCTGTTTTTTGTGGCAAACATGAAGTATTGAAGAGGGGTTGCTATAGAGTTAAATGTTGTGGGTAAAGTGTTGTTTTTTTTTTTTTTTTGTCAAGAATAAACTCATTTTTGCTTTGGTTTGTGTTACACATTTTTCTTTAGTCCTTTTTCTTTCTTAAAAGCATGCTTCAATAAACTTCATTGTGGTTGCAGAAACTGAAGCTGGTTTCTGTCCAACATGCTCGAAGGTAAGTCTCTTACTTGTTCATGTGTCAAATGGTTTTCTATCATGACTTGTAACTTTAATCTTTCAAGAATATGTATGAGTAATGACACTCTTTTTTATGGTTGTAGCTGCCTCTATTTGTTTTTTCCTCTTAGCAATGAAATTCTTTACCTATGAAAAAAAAAGGGGAAAAAAAAAGAATATGTACCAATAATGACACTTTCTTCCTGGAGATTACTTTTCAGGAGTTACTCTAGCAACTGTCAGATTTTTATGATAAGAAAATCAATGATCCGCTTGCTGTTGCATCTCATTTGGATAGCATTGATCAGAGAAGAATGAATCCTTTGCAATCTATCATCTATTGGGTTATACACATCACTACAAGAAATTGACTTTTGTTGGCTGGCTTTTATTATTATCTTTTGAATCATAAACTAATATCTATCAGTTGTGTGGCCCACTGTCTAATCTTTAGCAAATGAGTTAGCTGTGATCATTTCTTCTGCTGCATAATGATTGCTATGTTCTGTTGTAGATTTCCATCATTTCTTCTGCTGCATAATGAAACTCAGTTGATGTGCCTGCACTTGCTCTTATGTTTGATAACAAAAATTAGGTATTTGCTCAGGGCCTGATAAAAGATGCACAAATATCTTTGAAAATTTGAAAGCATGACATTGTCAATATCCATTGATGATGCATGGAGATTGTAGCGTTCTTATTATTGTTAGATTTGTTAGATCTAGATATTCATTGGAGTTTCAGCTTTGCTTCTTTAACATGATTGGGCAATTTTGGTAGCTGCTCGTGTGTGGATCTCGTTTCTCTTTGGTAGCTGCTCGTTTGGGCAATTTTGGTAATTTCTCGGAAACAACAAGTTATCCTTTTGTCTAGGTATGGAAAGAATGTAAGTAATCTGCTGGATTTGATGCGTTTCAGTGCTTTCCCTTGCAAAAATCGAGTTCCATCAGCAAAACGTTGGAAATGCAGTTGAAGTGAGTGGATTTAGAAGATTTCGGTGCTTGATTTGAAGGTTTTTGCTCAAAGTTTGAAGTTTTTAAAGTAAATCGATTGAAGATTCTTGAATTGAACTGCAATGCATTGATCTTATTCATCCGATCTACTTTTTAGCTTGATTTACCATTTCGATTCTTGGCTTTGAAGGTTTTGAGCTTATTCCTGTAGAAATCGACTGATTCTGTTCTGTTATGATATGAAATCTGTTCATTTAATGGGCTTGAATCTGTTTATTTTATCATAGGGTTTTGACTCTTTGATTTGAAAGTTCTGAAGGTTCCTATTGTGGAAGATAGTGAGATCTGCTTAAGTTCTGAATTTGTTGCAAGTATAATTGTTTTTGTGCTCTGAAAAGTGTCTTGTTCTTCTTCGAGTCGTTATTTTTTTGCTCTGAAAAATGTTGATTAGTTGCTCTGAAAATTGTAGTCATTAATCCTTTCACGCGTTTTCTTGTAAATCTAGGCATTATTTCCAACACAGTTATCTCTAAAAGTGAAATATGAATGTGTTGCACTTAGGTCAAACTATTCATTACTTCTCTATGTTATTCTATTATGAATAGAATCTTTATAAAAATTTAAAAGGTTTCCCAAACCCACATGCATGTGTACCCTTTCCCATCAAAGTCACAACGTTTGTTCCAATATGAAAGAAGGTGCAAGATCTGAATAGTCCATCAGGTGGACTGCACTGTCTAGATATTCCAGCCCAAAAAATCAGGCCAATTGACTCATCAATTGGACTACTGTGTATGAAACAAATGGATGGATAAAACAAGTTTTTTTTCCTTAGCTGGTATTAATTTTTAATTATTTTATTTTATTTTTATATGCTACAGCCTACCTAATAAGTAAACGTACTAGCTTTTCAGGCTAGGGAATCTAGACAGCGTGGCCACCTGGTGTGTAGCTCAGATATTTCATGTGTGCCAGATTAGCATGTGCACTGGTGTGTAGATGGAGAGTGCTGTACACGCATGTGGGCTGGAAAGAAACACAAATATGTAGGTAATTTTTATTTAGGCAGTCTTCTTTTTTGTAAATTAATAAAATCTATTCATTTATAAAACTGCTTTCAAGGAGATATATGTAACATGCAGGTAGGTAAAGCATGTGGTTGGTAGGTAGGTTTATATATATATATCCTGAATAACATCTTTATATATCACCTTACCCACCTTGTTTATAAATCAAACATGCAGGTAGGTTTCCATTTATGTACTTCTATTTTGCTGATGAGTTGCTTTAGTATGAATAGTTGCACATCATTTTTAGGCTTTAACTAGAGATTTAATTGGTAATGTCTTGATTTTATTAGCGATGATTCTTGGCGCATTTGAGGTGTTTGCTGAGAGAGTTTATACATGCATCAAGCCACTACATAGCTTCCCTTGTGCAAAATTCAGGCCATCTGCTCAAGCCGATATGCCATACATCTATGTTAATTGCTTACTGTCCATTTCGTTTGCATACAGTTGGCTCACCTGACTTGCATGTGACCTGATTCTTACACCAAGGCATAAGTTGCAGGTGAGGTTTCCTAAGCCCATATGTGCATGGAGCATTGCATGACCATATGCAGCCACATGCACCAATGTAGCATAAGGGTGTGAGATAAGAGCTTTCCATCAAGTGGGTCGTACCTTCTAGAACTTCGGGCTCAAAATTGTGTTTCACTCCTTAGGTGGACCACTGTATACAAAACAAATGGATTTTAAGAAAAAGTTTTATTAGCCATCCATTTCTTTTGTATATTGTGCCCAACTTAGGAGCGAAAGCTTGACTTTTGCATGTGGCTCTTCTAATGGAAAGCTTGGATCTTTTATGCATGGCTCATTTAATGGAAAACTGGATCCCACACACATGTTTCACATTAGCATGTTCGGCTGCCAGTGGATGGTCACAAATCCACTGGCTTAACCTCTGTTTTTATGTGAACTTCATATGGTTTTTGATTTGTTATAGCAAAAATAGTTTTTTTTTTTTTTTTTTTTTTTTTTTGTTTTTAACAAGAGATTTAATTTTCAGTCTTTCTTTTATAGGAGAAGCTACTTGACACTTGAGGCAATTGGACGTGACATGGACATGACATGGTAAATGATGTGGTTCATCTTGTGATTATCTTAGTTCAGGCTTGACATGTGTTTATGGTGCAAGTTCAAGCATATATTCAGCTGAACCGCAACAGGTGGAATCCCCTATTGTTTATGATGCCTACAAGCTTCTTGTTATGCCTTCTCCAATTGGTGGTATTCTTATAATCTGTGCAAATAGTATTCACTATCATACTTAGGTAAGTCGTTCTGCTTTTACCCATGTTTGTAGTGCAACCACTGTGGTAGGTTAGCATAATTGACACTGTTTATCAACATTTTCTTTCCAGTTTTTACTTGTTTAAGACTTGCCTTCTCAATTTATTTGGTTATTTTATGTTTGAGGTTCAAGTGCTTGTATACATATGTAATGTCTCACAGACCTCAGGATATCTCTCTCTCTTGCTTTGGCAGTCAATATCTTGTGCTCTTGGCCTGAATAATTATGGAGCTATAAGGGACTAGAGCAGCAGCTGTTGGTATATTTGGCTGAAGTTTGCGAACCCACTCAATCATTTTCTAATTTAATTTTCAATATCTTGCTAACCTTCATTTGTGGATGATCTTGGCTTCTGCTTAGATGATTTTTGTGCATATTCGGTATTCCATCTGGAGTTGGAATGGAATGTGATTGGTGAGTATTTATTTATGTTCTCCATCCTTTTGGCACCAACACACTATGTAAAATTATCCTGTTTCTTTTCTTTTTACAGGTGGTCACTTGGTCATCATATTTGTAGTGTGAGAGTTCCTATCATACCTTTAAGTATTGTAAATCTTAGGCTCCATTTGGTCATCACATCAATCTTTATGAATATAAATTTTTTTCTCAAACCAAGTGGAGCTTAAGCCCCTTTTTTAACTCCGCCAATGCAACTTCTTGCATTGCCGGTCCCAAGCCGGGGTAAAGGAGGAGGGACAAGGGCATCGAGGTGAGTTGTCCTTTTTTAACTCATGGTATGCTTTTGTACTTTTCTATGTTAAATGCAATCAATTTCTTAGTTCAATTTCCTGGTAAGATGTTATGGCTACCAGTCATGGCATTCTAGTGATTGCTTGCTGTATGATTTGCAGTAATCATTTCCTTGAATTTTCTCTCTTAGATATGAGTGTTAGCAATCAGGTAATGGAAACACTTTCAGTTTCTCCAAGATTTAGACTATGTTTGGATGTATTGAATTCTGAATATTCATTTTTACTCAAAACTCAACTTGTAGTCTTGTTCCTTTCAAGTCGAATTTGAAAGTAATGTAATTGCAATTTGTGCTAAGAAACTATAATATGATTACTTCCTCTTTATTGTGATATTGCAATTCAATGAGCAAGTGTATACAAACACACATTTGCACATGATGCTTTGGATATGAGGTGTTCATGCACTTGCCAAACTAGGACTGCTTTATTAGTGCATGGTATCTCACACTTATTTTGTTGTTAATTTTCTAATTATGCTAACATTTGGACTCCTCTCAGCCATTAGGATTTCAAGTGGACGATGCGAAACTGAAGCGTGCAGGGATTGGATTGCATTATTGGCCGTATCCTTTTTGGAGCTCTTGATGTTCTGTTTGCCTGTTTCTGTGTATGTGCGTGCCCACATAGCAGTACTCTAATATAAATGGCATACATGATACATGTACATCAATCCAATCCATCTGCCAATCAATCAAAGCCTGAAGTTTGATTGATAGCACAATCTTAACTGTCTGATTTCTGACCATTTCCCTTCTTTAACCATCCATTTGATGGGAAAGGTTAGGATCATCTGATCAGTGTGAATTGTGGGGTCCATGGGGCCTAAGATTTAGAAGGCCTGTATTGATGAACATGTGTGCCATGTATGTGGTGGATGAGTTGTTGTAACTTGGGTAAATAGTAGTAACATGTGTCACTGTCTAGTACTTGTGCATTAGTTTCTAGTCCTTTGCAAAAAGAATTTCTGCATCCACTCCTTCAATTGCCTGTTTATTTTGGATTTTCAATAGCAATATGTTCTCTATAATTAACCAACTAAAACTAGATACGTAGTTGTTAAAGTTCACGACTCTTGGGCAGCATTCAAGGAGTATTTCGGAAGACATGTAATTGATGTTAAGGGACGCAGTTCAATCTCTCAGCAACTTTATATTTCTTTGATCTGTTCATGCAGGGTGGGGAAAAACGGTTGTTGGCATTTATAAAGAGAGGAATGACAGTACATTCGGTGAGTTCTTATACTCTCGATCAGTCTCTTGCTGTGTAGGACTGTGCTTTAGATATGAAGTGTTCATGCACTTGCCAAACTAGGACTATGCTTTGTTAGGTGCAACATTCTATTGTAGATATCTATATGCCACTAGCATATAGATTTCTTGCTAGAACAAAAGAAACCTATATGCTAGTTGATTTCCTAAATGTTTTATTTTTGAGGTATCATGTGACGCTTTGATCGAAAGGCTTGACTTGTTTTTGTTTGACCCTGTAATGGTACTAGTGGGCCCGCCTCTTGATCTGATATTACCCATCATGGGCTGGGCCATGCTATTTTTTTTCCTTAATTATTTTCAGGTTAAAATAACCAATTCAAAGAAACACTATGCGTCCTAACACAAGCATTGTTTTACCTGGGACGACATTCAACATTATAGGTGATCCTCTAGTTTTTGTTGTTGAATAGTCACTCTTTTGCTTGTTTAGTTTTTGAATCTATATGTTGTTTTTTGGCTAATCAAATTTCTTATGGTCTTTGTTTTGATTTTCATAGTTACAATGCAAGCCTAAAAAGCTCTACCTAATATGCATTGCAAAGACAGGTTCCTCTTTCAGAGTGTCATTGTAAGTCATGGTGCAGCCACAAAGGACCATGTGTTTTCTCTAGGAGTGGAGCTCATCATGCAGGTTTTTTTTTTAATTTTTTTTAATTTTTTTTATTGCATTCATGCAATTGTAAGCTTAATTATTGTAAATATATATAATTTTTATTATAAAGTTGTGAGCAATTTGTTCAATATTAATTTTTAATTGTATATAATATTCTTTGGTTTTTAAATATAAAAATAGATGTATGGCTTTTATTGGCCATTCGAAATAATGAAAAATACGGGTCCTAAAATTTAAAGTTGGACCGTTGAGAACGGTTTAAACCGTTCCTAAAAATTTTGTTTGAAATTGATCGTTTGCGGCCTTACGAACGGTTTGAAACCGTTCCTAAGAGCCTGTTCTTAAAATTTGAAATGGTACTTGATACGGCATTGAACTGTTCCAGATTATATGCGACGCCTCTTTTTGGAACGGTTTAAAACTGTTCTTAAGGGATTTAGGAACGGTTTAAAACCGTTCCTAAATGACGTTTTTGGTGGTGTTACAAATCAAATTGTGGATGGGAAGATTTCCATACACCCATAGCGCATAACATCATTTCGCACTCACGCCTCTCCCCTATAAACGTGACGGCGGGAAGAAAACTGTCTCCCTCCGTAGGGAGAGAGGGAGTAACCTTGGCGTGTTTTCCATGTTGCTCCATCCTTGGCCGTCCATGCGATCAACTCGTTGACCTATGAAGGACCAGATTGTTGAATGATCAGTGAAACACCATGACCCATATTTCATGACAGCCACGACCCATAAAACATCACAACCACGACCATAATTAAAATATAATGTGAAGAACTGTTCTCTTTGAAGGGCACCCAATGAGCTGCAAAGCACTTTTGGGAGTGTATTGTTTAAGCCTCACCTTCTCAACAGAGATGTTGGTCAGGCTAAAACAAAACACTCCCAATAGGGTTTTTCATCTCTCTGGGTGCTCTTCGAAGAGAACAGATCTTCACACTGCATTTTAATTATGGTCGTGGGTGTCATGTCTTATGGGTCGTGGTGAACATCGGTAGTGGTTATACTGTAGTATGGGTCGGTGTTATCATGTAATATTCGTTGTGGCGGTAATGTAACGGGCATCGTTGTTGTCAATGTAATACGGGCTCGTGATTGTAATGTAATATGCATCGTGATTTTCATGTAATATGGATCGTGATGGACATGTTAAATAGATCGTGGTTCTAATTTGAGCGTCCTAGACCCGCGGTTGTGGGTCGTGGCTGCTTGTAACAGTGTGTTCCATTTTCCCCATTGTTTTCTTTGATTGCCCCTGTCACCAGCCATCTGCTCCAATCACGACGTCTGTGTTTCATCTATTCCATTCATCTACATCCACAGAGAAAGGCACGATCGATTGTCAGCTTGTGCAGATCATTTGTATGCATGGTCACATAAAAATGAGAGGGATCATTTATATGGTATACGACAGTCAATCATCACTGTACCATTTAATGTCCACTGCCTGTGACTGGAGATTCGTTCGTTTTTGGACTCCTACAATCTACTCATCTGTATAAACGTATGGATGGCATGGATGAAACACATACGTGTAGGTGGGGCCCACAGAGTGCTGAACATCAGCCATTGGCCGGTGTCCCGGGGAGTGGTCGATCTGTCCGTTGTTCGGGGTTGCAACAACAGGTGACCTCTGCTTCACTCCAGGTCATCGCCTCTCCTGAAAAGAGGTCAGGGCATATTCGTCAGGCATGATCGTGAATCTATTCTGACAGAACATTATAGGGCTTGATCAAAATATTAGGGATCACCGACGACACTCTTTCACCTCTGTTTCCTGTGATGTGGTCCACTTTATATTCTATTGGGATGTAACTCATTTTTTATGGTTGTTGTGTTTTATGGTTACTACATACATGATCTTGAAATATATATGGATGGCGTGGATGAAATACATACATGATGGACAAGGAATGAGCAAAACAAAAAAGAAAAAAAAGCGATGGATCCAACGCACAAGTGGACCACACCAAATAATAAGCTGGTTGCTTTAATATGCACAAAGCGTTAAATGTCAGTTGCATTAGTTGCAAGAGTCATTTGTGGTGTGTTCCAGTTGACAGTTGGATCTACTCCATTTTATTTTTGATACCCTAAAATAATCTGAGTTAAGCGATAGACGGCTTGTATGTATAGATACACCACGACGGGCCCGCCCACAGGACTGCTCGTTTGTAGCTAGTGTCTTGCGGGGGTAGTACGCAATTCGGGTCTGTACATGAGGCCTTCTGAAAATGGCCCTGACCTTGGGTCAGGAGACGTACGGACATAGAGTGAGGCAGAGGTCTCCTGCTGTTGCAAACTCCGAGAAACGGATTGATCGGTTACTCCCCGGGACAGCAGCCAATTGCTGGTTCTCGGTGCTATGTGGACCCCACCACCACGTACGTGTTTTATTTATGCCGTCCATACGTTTATACAGATGATTAGATGGTAGGAGTCCAAAAATGAAAGATACTCCGGTCACAGGCGGTGGACATTAAATGGTACAGTGATGATTGACCGTCGTGTACCATTAAAATGATCTCTTTCATTTTTATGTGACCATGAACACAAATGATCGATCGTGCCTTTCAGTGTAGATGCAGACGAACGGAATGGATGTAACACATACATCTTGGTTGGGCCCTTTGCTGGTGATAGGGGAGTAGCCAGTCCGTTATTCCGCGGACTAAAAGGTAGGATATATGACATATGAGCGATGGATCGGGCCAAATGTAGCATTTCACATGCAACTTTTACAGAACTTCTTATGCCTTTTTAAAGTCTAAAGAAGAAAGGAGTTCCATTGCTCCCAATTGCCAGAGAGGCACTCTGTTTTTCCTATCTGCAATCATCCTCTTCCACTAGGAGGTCAGTTTGCTAGGGCCAAGGTAGAGTAGAGAAGGTTCACATGCGAAGGATCGTGGTACCGTATTCCCATGCACACTAGATCTTGGTTGTCACGTTACAGTGATCTTGGTTTTCACGCTGTAAAGATCGGATTCCCATGCACATTAGATCATGATACATGGGTCGTGGTTGGCAATTGTTATGGGTCGTGGTTGTCATTCCAGGTGGCTGGTGGTCATCATGTTATAAGGGTCGTACTTTTCACTACCCTGTGAGCCACGACCCATTTTGGTTGAAAACTTTGAACCACGGTCCATGTAACATGTCAACCTCGACCCATATAACATCCGTGGAAACTACGAAATATGTAACATGAGAACCAGACTCATATCAGCTGACAACCACGAACCCTCTAACGTGTGATCGTGATTCACATTCACAATTGCCCGTTGTGCCATCAAAGATGATCGTGAGTACTATAAATAATGGATCGTAGTTATATATCATGATATTTCTTGATATACATGATAAACAAGGATATCGGTCGTTGAACGTAAGGAACGTGGTTGACAATCACGATCCATAAACTGTGAAAAACACAATCCATATAACGTAACAATCACGATCCTCAAAAGATGACAACCACGACCCCCTATAGCTTAAAAAAAATCAACCATATAACATGATGACCACGCCCCAACATTTTGAGTGTTGCATAGTCCGGTGAAATGGACGATCCTTATAAAAACACGACCTCGACCTATCGTGGGTCAAAACCACGATACTTGGAGTGGGTCGTTGTTGACATATTGTAACCACGATCCATTTGCCGTGACAACCACGATCAACGTAACATGATGACCATGATCCTTATCAGCTGACAATCACGATCCCTCTAGCTTACAAACCATGCGCCATATAACATGACGATCATGCCCAACATTGTGGCGGTTGCATAGTCTAGTGAACGGGACGACCCATATAACAACATAAAATCGACCCATTGTGGGTCAAAACCACGACCCATAGAGTGGGTCGCTGTTGTCATTGGGTCAAAACACCGACACTTCGAAAGGTTCATTGTTGTCATTCACAGTGGGTCATTGCCGTCAACCACGACCCATTGTGGATTACAATCAAGATCTAATGTGGATGACCAATGAACAAGACGATCCTTATAAAAACACAACCTCAACCCATTGTGGGTCAAATGGTCTCCCTGGAATGGTTCGCTACTATGATTGGGTCAGAACGACGACCTTTGAGTGGTTCATTGCTGTCATTCACAGTGAGCCATTGTCGTCAAGCACGACCTATTGTGGATTACAATCACGTACCAATGTGGATGATAACCACGACCTATGTAATTGACAACAAGTATCCTGCATTGCTCACAATTTGGATCCATTCATTTTATTTTTATAATAGAACTACCAATTTTGAAATGGGCATGGGTCGCAGAGCTATATTATGCTACTATGACGGAGAGTGTGTGTATGACAAGGGAATGTTTACCTACGACGGTGGCGACTCAAGGGGATTTGTCGTGAGTGATGATATCACTTATTGACAATTGCTCGATAAAATGCATCTGATTACGATGACTACGTCAGATGAATTCGATTTGTTAATTAAAGTTGTGTACGGTGATGCAATTCATGGATTCCTACGCCCACATACAATCAAAGACGATGAAGATGTCGAAGCATACATGTTATTCTGTGGACAGAATCTCTCAGCGCAATTACCATTGTATGTGGAGAAAGTGAGGCGTTGTCCGGTCGTTGAGGATTACAATAGAGATTATACCCTACATTCGAACCCATCATCTCCCCCTTCGCAACCTTCAAGCAGTGATCGGATACTCGATGATTTCGATATACCGGACACTTCTATTAGATGTCGAGACCGAGGAGTCAATGATTGCGATATAAGTGGCCCTTCGTATAATGATACATCGCATGATTTGGGTCACGACCACAAATGCAATATACCTGGCCCATCAAGTAGTGATGGATATCACGATCGGGAACCTGAAGATTGCGATATAGGCGGCCATTCAGCCAACGATACACAACATCGTTTGGGGAATGAGGACTGCGACGTACCTGGCCCATCCAGTAGTGATGGATGTCACGATCGGGTCCTCGACGACTGCGGTACAGGCGGCCCTTCGGACAACGATACGCATCATTTGGGGAATGATGACTGCGACATACCTGGCCCATAAAGTAGTGATAGATATCATGACCGAGGAACAACTGACCAGTGCGATCTCCAAACCCCATCCATCAATGGTCCATCTGTTGTTGATCTATCTGATAATGCTTTCGTCAATTCTGATCGACAAGGATACCCAGATTTCGTGGATGATCCATACGAAATATCTGTCGCGCAGGTGTTTAAGGACAAAGGTCAACTACAGTATTGTCTATGTAAATATGCGATGCAACACAAATTCCAGTACAAGGTCTTGAAGTCTAACAAGCTAATTTATACAATTGGTTGCATTGTAAAAAATTATACTTGGAGGATGCACGCTTCAAAACTTAACGGCACAGGGATGTTCAAGATCAAGACATACAACTCGAAGCATACCTGTACCATGTCATTTGAGGCAATACCCCAATCTGAGACCATGATCGCGGATGACCGTGATGATATGGTGACCTCGAAGAGGAAGGGGAGAGATCATCGCCAAGCCACTAGTTTGATAAGCAGTGAATTCGGAGTCGGTCGTAAGAGTTGTGGTCTGACATGCACGACAATGGAAATTCAATATCATATGAGGGAGATGTACGGTGTTGAGATCAGTTACAAGAAAGTGTGAAAGGGTAAAGAGATAGCAACCAAACAAGTATTGAGATCATATGAGGGTTCTTATAATGAGCTCCCTGCGTATCTCCATGAGTTGAAAAAGGCCAATTTAGGGACTATGATGGAGGTGCAGGTGAACGAGGTGACAAATAGTTTCGAACGATGCTTTATTGCGCTTAGGCAGTGCATTAGAAGCCTAAATTTACATGTTCAGAGGGTGCTGTGTGTTGATGCCGTACATTTGACGGGAAGGTACAAGGGCGTTCTCTTCATGGCTACTGCATTGGATGGAAACAATCACATCCTCCCGGTGGCGTATGGGATCGGAGAATCTGAGAACAATGGTAGCTGGAGGTGGTTCCTTGGAATTTTATCCTGGACAATCGGGAATCTTCCAGGACTAGTGATAGTGTCAGATCGTCATAAAGGATTGGTCAGTGAAGTGCCTAACATGTTCCCACATGCGATCCATGGATGTTGTGCTCATCACATACTTGGAAACATGAAGAAGGCATGTTCGGATGATTCTATGAGGGAATACTTTTGGGGTGCCGTTAAGACGTACCGGACATCAATATTTTTGGAGATGATGCGATGCATTCAAATGTTGAATCCCACGGCGTATCAATTCCTCAATGGTATAGAAAAAGAAAGATGGGCGACCGCTTTCTTTCCTGGCATGCGGTATAACATCGTCACCACCAACATCATGGAAAGCATGAATGCATTATTCGTAGATGCATGAGAGTACCCTGTCACTAAACTCCTCGAATCAATAAGGAGTAAAATTCAACACTTCTTCCTCCGCCGATGGGACGAGGCATTGGCTTGTAAAGAAATTTTGACTCCTTGGGCATCTAAAAAACTGTCCGAACTTTATCACTTGGGGGTGCGAAAGACACAATGCACTACAATTTCAGCCGATGAGTACCAAGTGTCCGCACGGGGAATGACAGATGTAGTGAATCTAAGAGTAATGAAGTGTACGTGCAATGAATTTGAGAAAATGATGCTTCCTTGTGTTCATGTGATAACGGCATGTGATAAGTACGAGCATAATATGTATAAATATTGCTCTCCATTCTACTTCAATGAAATATATCACAAAACATACCAAGAGTCGATTTACCTAGTGCTTAACAGCACACAATGGAACACTCCGGAGGAAGTGAAGGTTTTGTGCGATAATATGAAGCCTCCAAAAATGAGAAGATCTGCTGGGAGACCGAAAAAGGTATGCATTACTTCCAAGGGAGAAGATAGGATAGCACCCAAATGCTCTAGATGCGGTCGAATGAGTCACAATCTGCGTTGATGCACTTCAGTCCCTGCTGCCTAAGGCCGAGGCTATCCACGTTGGTTTATTTTATGAATTTATTGATTGCGATAATATAATCTGACCTGTTATACACACACGCACACACACTTATTGATTCCTGAACCTTGTTGCATGTTAAACACAATCCAATGTGGAGAATAACGACGTATTCTTGTGCTTTTTAACCACGACCCATAGGGGCAATTGTGAACGTAGCCGATCATGGGAAATGGTCGTGGATGAGACGAGCAAAGGGTTGTGGTTGTTGCCTACATTGACAGTGGGTGGTAATCACAAACCAATGTGTATGACAACGACGATAGTTACGTGTGATCGTGGTTCTCTTGCACATTGGGTTGTGATTGTAAGAAGAAAACCTGGAATCAAGCGGGTGGTAATGAGGGAACATGTTTATATAGGATCCATTGCATCCATCTGACAAGGAATCATATCTTCACCATGTATCAAAAATTTCATTGAGTACGTCAAAGAGAAGTACGAAGTTGTCCTCCAGGACAATAATGCAATGGGGGTCGTGGTGAACATTCAATAACCGCGACCCCTATTAAATTACAACAACGACACAAATTACATGACAACCACGACCCATGAACATGAAGTTGCAATCTGACTTCTGTCACTCCCAGAAGAGAGACGTGGTAGCTGCTGACGGACAAGAACATGTAAACGTAACAACCGGGACATGTTTAACCAGTCATCTACGAACATTGTAACAGCCGAAAATCACACTCATCTTCGGTGGTTCAAAACCACATTCGGATTCAGAGCGAGCTTCCGGAATAAGCGCCACATGTAGCATGCAAGCCACGACCCATTTTACATACAGTAGGGAACATATCTCCATAGTTATAATTTCTGCTACATGAACAAAAGCAACGGCCGATTTAACATGACAACTGCAACCATAATGAGATTTATAGTAGGAAGAAGTTTTCTCTTCAGCCAACATTATTGAGCCGAACCTCCGTTTGCAGATATTGCTTTCTTGATTGCTCTGATTCGACTTGCTACTGCTCCCCTTTGTGCTTCTCAGCCAAAACTAATTGCTTCGTCGTTCCAACGCAAACATGCCAAAAGATCAGAGCACAAGGACATATAATAAGGCCTAGACTGAAACTGATGGCTCATATGAAAATAACCTTATGAATGAGTCAGATTTCCTATAGACATCATTGTCAGCTTTAAGAAGCTTTCAACTGTGGATGTTTCTATTCCTAGTATTTCCTTTTATGTGGCCACCTGAGATTTATGCCGCCTTGAATGGTTTTACATTAAGTTCTCCCATTCTTTTGATCCTAGTTAATGGATGGCCAACGAACACCTCTTCCAAAGCCTACGCGGCAAGGAAAGATATTTGATATCTACGGATGCCATGTCTTACACTTTTTCCGCTGGCTGAGTGCTCGTTGAAACTGTCAACTTGGCGGGGTTTTGAAATTATCTTCAGAAATTCCTGTGGAGGCCGTTGAGCTTCAGGGAGATCATCAGTGTCCCTGAGGAGGGCGAAGGGATCACGAATAAAGGAAGAACGCGATAGGGGCTCTATTGTTTCTTTGATTATCTGCTCCATTTTTTAGAACGAGAGGAAAAATAAATGCAAGAATTGGTTTGTGGTAGTATCACCAAGGAACCACTCTTATAAGATGGCCATTCAATGGTCAAGTCGCCAATTCCGAAGGATCGTGCTGATTGATACGGTCGCACGGATAACGAAGGGTCACGCTCGGTGACAAATGTTTTACAGGGAAGTGGGACTTTAGTGCGATTATGTGAAATAGAAGAACCGAAGTTGTCAGCCACGACCATAATTACAGTACAATATGGGTCGTGGTGAAAATGCCACAATCGCGACCAATATTATATTACAACAATGACACATATTACATGACAACCACGACCCAATACCATACCGACCCATGACAAACACAACCATATTACGGGTAACAGCAACGATCCATATAATGTGACAACTATGACACAGTGTGTATGACAACCACGACCCTTTTTGTGTGATCGTGAATAACATGCACAGTGGATCATGATTTTTATTGACGTTGGATCGTGAATAAAAATATGAGAACCTCGACCCTTATGACCCTAAAACCACGACACATGCTACATGCGCACCACGACGCATATAACACCATAACCACGATCCATATACATATTATAACACCATGAATAACGATATACTTGTTAAGTTGGTCGTGGCACACAGTTGTCGTGGATCGTGATTCACGTCCATGTTGGATCGAATTCGACAACCACGACCTTATGGGCAAAAAAACCCCTACAACATGGAAACCACTTCAGGTGTCAAGAGAACCACGACCCTACAAGTTGCAGAATCTTGCGATCCACAACCACGATTAAGGCAGCATGACAACCACCATCCATATAACATGGCAACTATAGCCCATATACCATTACACTCACGACAATATAAAAAATAAACATCGACTCTTGCACATTACAAACATGACCCATATAACACAGTAATTGCCGGAAGTGAAGCTCAGTGATACACAAGACCGTGCTAGTTTCTTCCACTCAAGTTTACAATATAAGAATTGTAGTTGCCCTTATAACAGCTTTAACGGGTTGTGGTTGCCATGAGAAGCGATCGTAGTTGTCATGACGTATTGATCGTGGTTTCGATGACATATGGATCGTGTTTCTCTTAGTGTCCTGTTTGTCAACGGTGATCCAACATTGATGACAACCATGAAAGATTACATATATGAACCACGCAAACATTAACACCACCGGCGTTCCATTTGTTCCTGTTACAAATTTTCCAAACGACCAATATATATATATATATATATATATATATATATATATATATATATATATATATATATATATATATATATATATATATATATATATATATATATATATATATATATATATATATATATATATATATATATATATATATATATATATATATATATGGCAATGACAACTACAACCCATCGAACATAAACACCACGATACAAACTTCTGGGTTGAAGAACTGAGCTTCAACATGGCCTCTTGAACATGGGTCGTGGTTGTGACGTAATATGGTTCGTGGGTTCTGGTAGATATGGCTCGTTCATTTCATGTTATATGAGTCGTGGTTTGCATGTTAGATGGAGCGTGATTGTAATATGACCTAGAAATGTTGGTGGAAATGAAAAAGTACTGTTCCCCATACAGACAATTAATGTATTGGATTTACCAGTGAAAAATGACTGTTTCCCTATATGGGGATGTATCTATTTTTTCATACCTTTTTGTGGACGCTTGCTACGGATCGAGAAGATAAACACGACCCTTCGTATATGACAACCACGATCCTTCACGTTGGCAACAAATGACCCAGACAAAGGATCCTTGTTGAGAGTTTTCCTTTATCGTGTTTTTCATGTAAATTTATCCGTGTTTGTTATGATATAAGGATCTTGGTTGTCAAAGTTACATGGGTCGTGGTGTCAATTGTTATGGATCGTGGTTTTCATGTTTTATGGATTGTCGTTGTCGTATTATGCGGATCGTTGTTATCATGCTGAGTAACCAGCTGGCTTTTACTCTCGTAAGAACAATTGAATGTGTTTAGGGATGGTATGCATGGACCAAACACATAAGCACCAAGAAATCCATGAGCCATGTCGTGTACATATTCCGTGGTTCTTCGGTTACATGGGCCACTGTTGTGACGGTATATGGATCATGACTTGAAGGCTGTTACGGATCGTCTTTCTCGTGTAATATGATCGTGGTTTTCTTGCTTAGGGGTCGTGGTACTGCACTCAGTTCCATTACTTCCCATAATGTAGATAGATATATCATGCATGCTTTTCAGGGGTCCGGATTAAAGTCGTGGATGTGAACCATAAACAAACATGCGTGACAACCACGATCCAACGTGGACAGTAATCACGATATAACATGGATGTGGACCACGGGATCAAATCACATGACAGTTTCATGGTTGTCATAAAGACTGTGTCGTTGTTCGTATTGTCTGTAGTCATTCTTTTAGACCGGTCATGGTTATGATGCTAAAAGGATCATGCTTATAAAATGATATGTGTCGTGGTTCTAGTGTTATGGGAGTCGTGGATGTCACCATATATGGATCGTGTTTGGCATGCACCTTCAACCACACATATACAATAACAATCCATTGTGCATGTCAACCTACGTGGCTAACAGCCAAAGTGCAATACAACTTCAATTTGTTCACGGACAATTACTACCCATCTCATTCACCAACCCATTATGGATCATAATAAGAAGAACAAACACAAAATACATCAATCCATTCATCATTCAACATCAAATCAGTGTTTGGCTCTCTTCGCTGGTCTACCTGACACCTCTTCTCCTTATTTTTTTGGAAACTCAGCACCTTCTGCTCTTGTCTGCTGCAGACAGTCATATGCAATCGTCTTTCTAAATTTTAGGATTTCCTCCTACAGAATCAGAACGAGCTAATCTTAAAACAAAGTGTAAAATAGTCAAACTTGAATGTAGACTCAATAATAGAATATAACTTACATGCGTAAAGTCAATTATACTCATACTGCACAAGAAGTCTATATATTTCAGCATGTATATGCCACAATCGTCCGAGTTCTATTGTGTAGGCCTATCAGTTGATGGCTTCACATTCCACGGCTTCTCCCATTTAAGGAATCCGTCATCAAGAACATGGAATAACCACCTCAGTCCGTCCGTTACCTGTGCAACGACCGGCTCGTTCTTCTCTTTCAATTCGGTACTCAAGCTGTCGTACAAAGTGACCTCTTTCTTCCTTGGATAAACAACAACCATCAGCCAGTGCTTCCCCCTCGCATTAAGAGGGATGTACACCTTTGAAGCACAAAAAATATGACAACAGTTAAAGTATTGTCCTTCCAAATATGGATCTAATCATTTAAGTCCATGTGCAAGAAACTAGGATCTTACCACATCATACTTCCATAAAGGTTTCGATTTACAGTCGACTATTTCTATAAGCACTTCACACAACCTTTCAGACTTCATGGTCCCACGATCCGAGTGGTTCCCAGCGCCATAAGTTCGCAACAGGTCAAGCTGTCGTTCCATGTATTGCTATTGATATGTTGAATATTGTTAGAAACAGAAATGATTAATGACGTTTAAAGACATCTATGGTCCTCAAATTCACATTACCGTAAATAGCGACGAGACGAATGCGCAGTCCTGTCTACCTCATGGTCGATGGTCCTGACATGCTGATAGGTATCTTAGGTATAGGTCTATGGCCTACGTAACGTGAAAAATGTCTCATGTAACTACAATATTCATACATTGATATGAAACAATGAAGAAGAAAGGGTATAAACTTACCTCATAGTCGACCCATGAATTTGGGTCATAGATGCTTTTCAGCTAGACGAGTAAACCTGACTCTTTGACAGCTCTCAAATCATCCTCTTCGGTATCGGTTAGAGCTCGGTGGAGTTCACTCAGCCCCTGACGAGACTTTATTACAGTTAGAGCTCTGTCTAGATGTGCTGTAACGCAACGTGGTCTCCCTTCATCACTCAGTTGCGGGGTAACGATGTTGAGCTGTAATAAAACCAATTGTATCTATGGAGTTCATAATATAATGTCGGATTTAAAGCACAATCCAAAAGTAATTCCACATACAATTGCGCCCGTAGCGCGACATTCTCATCTTTAAGATGGGTCATCCCAGCTTCAAACCTAGAGACCTGGCTGATCCCATCCTCGAAATTGGAGCTGTTGACATTATCCACGATCCAAGGTGAAACACAACAATCACCAATTTTCCATTTCATATACTGTTATTGCTTGTACATCCTCTCTAAGCTTCATTCAAGCAAGCATCCTTATGCCTGGGAGGACTCGTTGAATGGGCAAGGGCATGTAACAGCGACCCTCACTGGATCATGACCACTACATAAAAAAGGAACACAACAACGACAAAATATGACAAGGTAAAATTTCATTTTTATATACCTTTATTCATTTTATTTCCTTCCCATGCTGCCTCATCTGCTCCAGCAGTGAGGCATTATCTACGATTAGAGGGCTGGTCGAAGGAACATTGACTTGTAATGAGATCGTATATCAGAAATGGTTATTACGGCCACTGGAGCCTTGTTGTCGTCCATAGTGGGTCGCGGTTCACAACCTTCGTGATATTGGATGGTCGAACGATCCAATATGTATAATAATCACAATCCACATTGGATGGGAATAACGATTGCGATGGATGATAATAATAATAAACACTGAACGATAGTCACGATCCACGTCTTGTAGAAACCACGTCCATTGTCTAGATAGAAGACTATCATGTTATGTCGATCGCTACTCATCCACTATTCAGTGTGCATGTCAACCACGACCCTTGGTGTATGATAACAACGATTCAGGATATATTCAACTTCATATACCTTCATTGCCTGGATCTCCTCTCTGAGTTGCTTCATCAGTTCCTGCAGTGAAGAATTGATGTCTTCTCTGATTTTCTTCACCTGCTCCTGCAGTGAAGCATTGATCTCCTGCCTGAGTTGCTTCACCTGATCTTGCAGTGAAGCATTTATCTCCTCTCTATGCTGCTTCACCTTCTCCTACAGTGAAGCATCAATTTCCTCTCCATATTGCTTCACCTGCTCATGCAGTGAAGCATTTTCTGCACTGAGATGGCTGATCGAAGAGACAATGTCCGTATTGGGTCATGGTTGAAAGATATGTGGGTAAAAGCTACAATTGAGAATAGGGTCGTGGTTATTAAAACCAATGGGTCATGGTTGTCATCCATGTTAGGTCGTAGTTCAACCACACGGTCCATCGTGGATGAAAACCACAATCCACTGTGTGTCATCCATATTTCATTTAAATCACTAACCACGTTACACGATAACCGCGACCCTATGCCATCAATATTGGGTCGTGGACCCTAGGTATATGAAAACAACGACCCTTACTGTATGATAATAACGATCTTATGTGGATGACAACCACGATCCATTTTCAGTTTCCTTTTACAGTGAGCTATTAACAAATAGGTTGGATGAAGCAAGGAGATTTCACATACGTGTTTTGTATTCATATCGTCTCTCATTGAAGTCACTTCTCGTAAAGAAGCATAATCCTCCTTGAGGTGCTTTATTTCTACTCCAAACTCATTAATCCGCTTCAATTCACCCTTTATTCCTTGCACCTCAGTGGCAAGGAAATCAATCCGCTTATTAGATTTCCTTATTGCGGATCTTATTTTTTTATTTTCTTTCAATACATTCCGTAAATGGGCAGATTTCCCATCAAGCCCAGTTATTTTTTTCATTTCCAAGAGGGAGGCTGTAAGATCAGCCTTAGCTTTATTTCTTTCGTCATACTCCGTTGTCTTTGCTGTGGGTGCTGACCACAGAGCCTTGTCCTTCGTTTGAATGTCGTCGGCAGTTATACTCTTGGCAACCTCAGTTTCTGCTTCTTCGACCGTTGGTCGAAGCTCTGGAACTAGCACCACCTGCAGGAGCAGAATTAAATCATTAATTAATTATAAACATACTATATGATTCAAATTACAATACCAATTGAAGAAATCTTACCGGCACAGCTGTGAATATGACGGATATGGTGTCATATCTGGCTGTTTTACTTGGAACCCAATTTAGGATTCGAGGAATCCTTATAGGGAGTCTTCTAACGGCCCACCTACTGTCACCAGTGAGTTGAGGGAACCGTTCGTAGGCTCAAATCTGTATAAGAATAATTATCATGCATTCCTTGTTGGTTGACATGTATGGAGGAAAAAGGGAACATTTCGAACTCAAGTATGAATCAGGATAATAATGATGTACTTGTAGGGCATACGCGCATCCGCATATGTTATATGATTTGGGGTACTGGCCAGTCGCCCTTTCCATCTGAATAATGCCGGACGCAGCTTAATCCCATTCTTCAAAAAATCATACCCCACACTGCCCCAAGGGTAGTTATTAAAATATTCTATGTCATCAACCATGTCTATAAACATATCAACGCAGTTATTCTTTTGCGGAGATTCAACTAATAGATCCTCAACGCAAGTTATTAGAGCCATCTTCACCGCGTCCATATGTTCGTCTTTATCGGTGAGTGACAAATAGGCTTGTTTCAGCTTTTCTTTACTAACACTACCTGCTTTCAGGTAGGTCTCTCGAATACCTCTTCCTCCCTCTACTATTCCGACCTCGGCACGATCGTCACCATCGATCCTAGCTGGTCCAAACTTGAGATCCATTATTAAAGTAAAGTCGAGCTTAGTGAATTTTACCTTGGTGCCCTGAATATCGAATTTCAGATCACCAACATGCCTTTGCATCAGGCAATGCATGATCTGAGACTGTGCCATCCAATCAGCCAGTGGAAAGTCCAGTAGAAATCCAAAAAAGGTGTCTCTAAATAGTTTCTTTCTGTCGGGTTTCTTCTCCATATCTTCAACCAAGACTTTTAAAAACTTGACGGAGCACTTGAGAGAGACCTGTGCCTTTTTAAAGTCTAAACATGTGGTCATGGTTGGCTTCTTTCGACCTGCATTCCAATATGGCCGTGGATTGTTAATTGATAATGATAGGAAGGTCTTGCAAAATCTAACATGGGTCGTAATTGTACTATACAGTGGTTCGGGATTGAAATCCACGTAGGGTCAGTGTAGTTATCATGCTAAACGGTTCGTTGTTGTCATCTATTCTGGATGGTGGTTGTAATCTGACCGTCGTGCTACAAGGTTCGTTGAAGTAGTACATGTGACTGTCACCAACAATCCATTAGGCAAACCAACATCGATCGCAACAACGATCGTGGTTGTTATGGCATAGAGATCATTGTTGTCTTCTACATTGAATCGTGGTTCACAGGCATGACCTGTAGAAGATGTGATCCACGATCTCATCCCACTATCAACTACGACCCATCATGCAACAAACCATGATCATGACAATGATCGTGGTTGTCATGTCATACATTTCGTTGATGACATCTGCGTTGAGTCGGGGTTCACAGCGATGACCCACATAACACGTGGGCCACGTTACACTGACCCTGTCAACCATGATCCATTCGGCATATCACCACTGATCACAACAACAATCGTCATTGTCATGCTATACATCTCGATATAGTCATATACATTGGGTCATGGTTCACCACCCACACCCACTAACATAATAACCACCATACACCGTCGCTGTCAACCATTACCTTGCTTTGCCATTTATATCGATTGAGCTGCACTGAACTTGTAGATATACTCGCTGAGTGGCGATGGATGGGCCCAGTGAAGCGGATTCAAAACAAAAAAAAAAAAGAAAATGGGTTAGGATAGGGATAGATAAAAAGTCTAGGGGTCCTCGAGAATAAGCAGCAGTATATATATATAGTCGACGTTCCCCATACGAATGAAGTTATGCCTTTGGACTTGTAAGCGTCTGTAAAAGCGTCCGTTGATATTCTGCGTTTGGGATGTTATAGTCGGTGTTCCGTAAGTCACATCAAAATGCCTTTTCTCTGATCTGCATCGTCTATTTTATTTCTAACAACAAGAAACGTAATGAATGGTCAAAATATTGGAATCCAATGCATTACAACAGTTCAACCAATAGATTCCCGCCTTTAGCACGCCATCTTTCATGTATGTTCGTGCAATATTTTACTTTCGTACAAACAAATATATATGGGGTCCACAGTGATATATATATATATATATAAATGTCATCTAAACTGACCATCATATGTAATGTGCATATATATACAATGACAACCACGATATATATCGTCACTTCAACTACGACTCATAAAACATTAACACTACGACCCATATAACATTATAACCACGATACAGAATTGTGGGCCAGAGACTTCGGCTTCAAATTGGATATGGTGAGGGCCTTCGTTGTCACTACTTGATCAAAGTCATCCCTACCTTGCACAATGACAACCACGACACTTCGTAGTTGACAATAACTATCCTTCATGTTGTCAATACACAATCGAGGCAACCACGATCAATTGTGTTTTTTTTTTTTTAATCGTGCTTTTCATGTAAAGTGGATTGTGGTTGTTATGATATATATGGATTGTAGGTTGTCAAATAATAAGTGTATATATATATATATATATTACAGTTCACATTACACTATCACAAGCAATAATAATAAAATAAAGGCAACCGGTATTACAATATTGGAAAGTGGCACTAGTTTCCGGAGTTGTTATGCACAACCATAATTACAATACAGTATGGGTCGTGGTGAACATGTAACAACCGCGACCAATATTACATAACAACAACGACACATATTACATGACAACCACCACCCATTACAACCACGACAAACACGACCATATAACGTAACAACAACGATCCATCTAACATGAAAATTATGACCAATAAAACACAGTCACTGCCATATGAGAATCTAACGTTGCACTCTCACTTATGTCACTGCCAGAAGAAAAGCTAAAGCTGCTGACAAACACGACCATATAATGTAAACACCACGACTCATGAAACATAAAAGCTACGACCCATGCAAACCACGAGCCATATAACATGATCACTACAAGAAGAGAAGCTTTAGTTGCACTCAGACTTCTGTCATTGCCAGAAGAGAAGCTAAAGCTGTTGACAGTACACGACCATGATTACATACAGTATGAAGAACTGTTCTCTTCAAAGAGCACCCAGCAAGTTGAAACACTCGGTTGAGAAGGTGTCTTCAGAATTTTCTGTGGAGGCCGTTGATCTTCAGGAAGACCATCAACATCCACGAAGAAAGGGAAGGGATCACCCATAAAGGAAGTACACGAGAAGAACATGGCTCCTTCAAATATCTCCTCCATTATTTTGATTGAAGAAGCAAAGAAATCCATCAATGCTTAGGTGTTGCAATAGGAATTTGATTTGGATTAGCTTGTGAGAATAGTTTGAAACCCTGGTACCACATTTATAGGTTGGTCAAACATTTCGAAGGGGCTTGCTGATTTCAAGGGGATAAGGGAAGTAGCGAAATGCGATTTTCTGAAAAATAGTGTGGCTCTTATTCCGAAGGGTCACTCTGATTCCGATTGGAAGGATCGAGGATATGAGGACACATATAACACGACCCAATATGTATGACAACCATGACCCTATCGTGTGATCGTTAATAACATGCATCGTGGATCGTGATTTTTTCCACGTTGGATCGTGAATAAAAACATGAGTACCACGACACATGTAACCCTAAGACCACGACCCATACAACACCAGAACCACGATCCATATACATGTTATAACACCATAAAATATGAATAACAATATACTTGTTAAATTGGGCGTGGCGCACAGTTGTCGTGGGTCGTGGTTCTCGTCCATGTTGGATCGTATTCGACAACCACAACCTTATGAGGAACGCGACCCGTACAACATGGAAACCACTTCAGGTGTCATGAGAATCTTACGCACCACAACCAAGATCACGACAATATAAAATGGAAATATCGACTCTTATAACATTACAACCACGACCCATATAGCACAGTAATTTCCAGGAGTGAAATTCAGTGATGCACAAAATCTGCTAGTTTCTTCTTAAGTTTACACTATAACAAGAATACGAGGCCCTTATAACCACTTTATGGGCTCGTGGTTTCCATGATATTGGGATTGTAGCTGCCATGACGTATTGTTCGTGGTTTTCATGACGTATGGACAGTGTTTCTCATTGTTTCATGGTTGTCAACGATGATCCTGCATGGATGACAACCACGAATGATTACATATATGAACCATGAAAATATTAACACGACAACGACAACCAATATTAACACGATCCGAGATCCATTTGTTCCTTTTGCAAATTTCTCAAACGACCAATATATATAAATGGTCATGGCAACTACGACCAATCGAACATTAACACCACGACCGTATATCATAATAACCACGATACAAAGGTGTGGATTGGAGAATTGCGGTTCAACGTGGCCCCTTGAACATGGGTCGTGGTTATGACTAAATATGGTTCGTGGGTTCTAGTAGATATGACTCGTTCATGTCATGTTATATGAGTCGTGGTTTGCATGTTAGAAGGGTCGTGATTGTAAGATGACATGGGTCGTGTAAAAACCACGGACCCATTAAATGACAACCACGGCCCATTATCACGAAAACCACGAACCCATGCAAATTACATCCGCGACCCATTCACACGACAACCACGAACCCATTCAGATGACAACCAAGGCCCAACCTATGTCATACAACGACTGTTTCCCCATACCTGGAATGTTGAAGGAAAAGGAAAACTACCGTTCCCCATACAAAGAATTAATTTATTGGACTTACCAGTGAGAAAGGTTCGTTTCCCTATACGGGGGTATATCTATTTGTCAGACCTTCTTATAGACGCTTACTACGGATCAAACATAGTATGGTGAGGGCTAAGTGAAGGGAGCTTACTGTAGGGCACACCTTATCAAAGTAATCTCAACCTTCCACAGCAATAAACACGACCCTTCGTATATGACAACCACGATCCTTCACGTCGTTAACAAAAGACCGAGGCAAAGGATCATTCTTGACAGTTTTACCTTGTCGTGTTTTCAGGTATTGCAGGAAGTATTTCGCGCCTTCGTTGGAGTATCTAGTATATCTTTTTTAATACGGACAAAACCCTAAAAAGACATGGATGGATAGAAAATTTCAAAAGGTTCTCATTTTGTCTCTTGAAAGTGCTTGGATTATTTCCATACACTTTATATTGCTTGTTGATATGATGAAAATTTCTCATTCTGTCGTATTATTCGAATCGTTGTTGTCAGGCTGGAATCCCGAAGAAGTCATTACACACCAGGTTCGTCTACACAGAGTAGGTGCTCATCCACAAAATATCAACTTCTTTTGTAGGGCTTTTACATCAACCTGGAACTCAGTAGACAGTTAAGATGGACAGATTTTGTAACACCCCGGTTTTTGGCCAATCTGGGATTTGACGTCCTTAGGCTATGGGTCAACTAAAACACCTGAAAAATCGCTCAGAACCCTATTTCATAGCCAAAGAAACCACTTAGGATTAATTCCTATGGAAATTAAGCGTAAGTTAGCTAGCGCAACGCTGGAGTAGCTGGGAAATAGTCCCTGATCACTTTAAATACGTTCTACAAGACCCAAATCGAGTAGAACCAATGACTCTATAATACTTTATAACCTCGGATCAAACTCTAAGCCGGTTTGTTCTCTGGACCACTTTGAAATTTTGTATTGGATCTAGACCGCGCGTCGAAAGTCCGATATCTCCTATCTTAGACCCTTAGAACCGCCTAGCTGGACTTGACGCTCATTTCAAAAATCAAGTCAAACTGACAATCACAGGCTATTTCATTGAGCCCGGACTGAAGAGAGTGCGAATAGGGATAGATTTGGAATTTCAAATTCAAATCTGGCACACGACTTGACACGTCAGTATTAAGCTTTCTGACCGTCAAAATTCATCCAGATTACACCTTCAGATCAGGAAAATTTTTTATTTTATATCATGAGACTTTCAGCCCTGATCTAAGTGCGGTGACCGCTGAACTGAAACTGGTCCGCCACGTGCGATCTGCGAACCCTGCCAGACTGAAAACTTAATACGTGCTATATCTGGTACGCATGAGCTTAAGTCCGATCGCAATCGACCAGGGGACCACCAGAAAGCATCTTTTGGGCCGAAACAGCCCCGAATTGGACATACCTCAAGTGTACCTTGACCTAGAGCCTGTTTTGGGCACATTTGGGCTTATAAAAGGGGTTGAAACCCTCACTTCTCTCACCCATCCGAATTTGCTAGAAACCCTAGCAAGAGTGAGAGAGAAAGTGAGAGTTTGTGAGAGAAGGTGGGAGAGCTTTTCCTGCTGCTGCTGCACGTGCTTAAACGACGTATTCCAATCACTTTGCCGGTGATTTCTCCGCGTTTCTAGGTAAGAAATAACCCTAATAAGTTGCTGATTTGGAATTCTTTCCGTTCCATAGCATGTAAACTGATAGAACTCGTAAATTAGGTTCTCTATTCGCTGTAGACGAAGCGTATACGCTCCGTTCAAATTCTCACCCCTAAAAGGGAAAAGGTGCGGATATTAGACGCTTTGATTGACTGTTTCCAAAGCTTTCAATGTCGTTTAATAGTAGATTCTTGACGGCAACGCCGTTTGACATGTACAACATGCTGTCCGTTTCCTGTCTCGTAAACGAACGAAGAATATGAGATTTAGGGCATTTTAGTCATTTGTAGGAAATACTGTTTTCATGCATATTTTGCTGATGTGATTGACATGGTTTATCGTCGCATTAGAATGTTAGGAATGCGTGCATAATTAGTTTGGCAAAGAGATTCGCCTAAATGCGCACTTTGGGTCGACATACTATATGTAGACTTAAGTGTGTAGTGTAAGTGTTTGTATAAATGCTTGTATTAGTATGTATTGAATTAAATGATGTTATGGATTAGTTTGAGATTGGTTTCTCAATAAATATGCTGGTGTAAATGGTTTCCTTCACGTTAGCCATATGCATGATTTCATTATATGAATGAAATGCATGTGCTTGATGATTCACGTAAGTTGTATGTTATAACATGTGCTTGATGATTTCATTATGATTTAGTTTGAGATTGAATTCTCAATTAATTTGCTGATGGAAAGGATTTCCTATATGTTGGCGATATGCATAATTTCATTATATGTGTGAAAGACATGTGTACGATGATTTGCTTAAGTTGTATGTAATAACATGTGTTAACATGCTCTCATGGTTGTATTTCATTTCCATTACCCTTACACAACTGCTGATGTGATTCTATGATTGTTTGGGACTATGCCTAGTCCAGGCAGTCGGTAACCGAGCAAATTCGTGGTTAGTTTATCTTCGCCACGAACGACGCGTCGATGAACGCGAGTCGTGTTTGGAGTTGACGGCAGTGGTTAGGCCACGCGAAGTGTTTTACGCACTTCATGTCGTTCGACTTGAGATGCGATCGCGCTAGTCGAGCCCGTCAAGTAACCCGACTGGCTGATGTATGTTCACCTTTTATGAGTCATAACTGCTTGAACCTAGGGTACTGAACTTACCATTGTAAACCCTGTTAACCATGATACCTTGATCCACGAAGACTCATGAGCCGGGCATGGTGGTATGGGACACCGTGGTCGAGCTGTCGGCCTACGCTGGGGCCATAAACCTCCCCATAGTGACCAGTGAGCACCTAGACTCGTGAGCAGATTATGGTGGTATGGGACACTATATTCTAGCTGTCGGCCTACACTGATCAGGCGACGAGTCCTTTGTAGTGACCGCGAGCGTATTCTGAGTCTACGGGAGGCGACGACCCTTCAGTAGCAGTAGAGTACAGTAGGCCTGTATTGATAAGGTGATGGGGGAGCGGAGCAACGAGTGCGTGCAACAGCCCTGACAGCCCTTGCAGCGACCTACAAAATATACATCGTATGAGATTACTAGGAGTGACGACCCTAGACAGGATCTGTGTTGGGATTGATACAAGGGAAGTACCTTAGTTTCCCAATCCTGCTGTTTGAATGGACTAATAACAACTCGAAAATCATATCACCATAGCATTGCATGTGCCTGGAAGATGTGGAGCACTCTAGGGAGTGTGGCATGCCGCGGTCGTAAGATATTGCCGTATGAGGGAGATCGTCGGTGAGGGCATATATCACGTCATGTCATAATTGCATTAACAACAGTATTAGGAATGTTTGAATTACTGCTTTACTATTATCGCATGATTGATTTGATAACATGTTAATCTTTGCTCTATTATTCCACTGAGTTAGCTACTCACTCCCACGTTACGGGACGGTGTTCCTGGACACCCACCAGACCTTTTTGTGATTGCAGATGATGGCGCGGCCTGTGAGGCGGAGCCAGACTTGATGATGATGAGGAGGATCCCTCCTTTATGTGTGTTCTGATCGACGGGATTACAGGGAGGTTGATTAGATACTTTGACACTTGTCATTTTATATTCTTAGTGCACTCATGTATATTCGTTTGTCTACTTTTGGAGTATACATGTATGTATATAACCTGGTAACATGTTCACATTCTGGAGACATACAACAGTTTGTATATGTTATACATACTATCACAGTCTTCCGCTCGTTAATTTAACTGTCTCTGGAGTATGATATGCTGTTCTAGCTTAATCTCACTCATGTTTGATACATTATCATAGACAATATTCAACCATACATATCTATGTTGCATAAATAACATTTTGGAACTCGGGAGTTGGGTTTTTGCTTGACCCCCCGATTTTCGGGATGTTACAGATGGTATCAGAGCATGATTTGGATTAAACCGGGCCTGGGTTATGGTCACGCGACGTACGCTGTCGCTTCCTTTGACTTAGGTGGGTGCAAGAAAGGTCTAAAAACACTTCTAGGATCCCAGATTCGCCAATAGGCGAAGTCTATTCGAACCGATCGAATGATCGAAACCGTAGCGCATGTAGGGTCGCGTGAAGCAACCCGAATAGCTCTTAGGTCTTAGGAAGTCGGGTTGAGGCATTCTTTGAATGATTTTAAACCCGTGAAAGTGAATCCTTGGGCCGTGGGATGACCACGACCCCTGTATTCAATGGTCAGGGCTTAAAAACCCCGTTTCACCAAAAATCTTCAAAATTCTTCCTCTAAACACTCCGATCTTCATTTCTTTCTTATTCATTTCATGTTAGGCATCAAAAATAATGTGAAAATAACACAAATTACTACTTTCATAAAATTGTATAGTGAATAGTAAAATTTCATGAAAAATGGCCATAAGGCCATTCTAACTTCACTTTATTTAGTAACTAAGGGTCTATATGGATGTACTAGATCCTTCTACCCCAAAATCATATGCTGCATGATAGGGTTTTGTATTCGGTATTGTAGATTGATCCCGAAAAGTCCCGAACATATGTTTGGGCCTATATAGGTCAAAATATAATGAACCAAGGTGGGGGCCACACATATTTGGGGTCCCTGGACCATGGGGGACCAGACCCATGTGGTACCACCGACCAGATCAAGGATCGGTCGGCGATGCCATCGCCGGTTCGGTGATGCATCGCCGTCCGGTGGGGCCCACTTGGTCTGATTTTCGGGCGCACGCCCTCATGTGGCCTGTACACCCCCCCCTCCCCCCCCCCCCCATGGGTGGTTCGTCCATAGAAAACCCCAGATGGGGGTACATCCTTCACAAACAGCCCCATCCCTAGCCCCATTTCACATTTTTCTGCTGCCCTCCTCCAAATCGTGGCTTCAAATCATTCCTAAACCCATTCCCTGCTAAAAACGGCCACATTCCTTCACTCCATTACTGTTTTCAGCTTTCCCTCTTGAAGATTTCATCCTTTGGAGCTCTAAAAACCCCCAAATCGAGCTGAAATCGTGAGGTGCTCCATTCCCCTTTTTCATTTTCATTTCTCCTTGAGAATACATCCTAGGGGAGCTTGAAGCATCCCTCTACAATGCCTAGATTTCGTTCTGTCCATTTGGACAAGGATTTCTTTGCATTTCCTCCTCCATCGCCCGACTCGGACTAGTAATCTAGATCCAGGTATCGCGGGTTGTAGTCAGTCATTTCCTGTTTTAAGTTGTGTTTTGTAAGCCTGATAAGGCTAGTAGTTTACCTATGTTGCTGTAGTAGCTGACTGACATAGCTCCCATGTACTTCTTGTCATGATACTTGTAGGGAGATATCCCTTGTATTATGACAAGTTTAGTTTAATGAAATGCATGATGCTTTTCGACTTGTTATGTGAATGTTTGTGTTGTGGTTTAGGCTTAATGTAGCCAAAATTTGTGGAATGGAATGCATGCCGTTTCATTTCGCTGTAAGGTATTGTCCCTAGATTGGGAGTATTGTAACTCCCGGGATTCAGCCTACAAATTAATTTTTATCCCAACCCACCCTCCTACCAAGCATGCCACTTCCAATCCTGCCATGGGATTAGGAATGCGGTTCCATTTAATACAACTTAATGCTACTGGCCACATAGACCCTTGGCGTTTTGGACCTAGTGTTAGCACTCCTAGATTTGAAGGATCTGACGACATAAGAAATCCAATTCCATTTAGACAATCTTGACCCTAAGCAATAGAACAACTCCCTGTAGCATAAATGGTATGGAACCATTTAACGTATAAACTTAGGCTTTGGATTATAACTACTGAGTTACAGACTAGGCTACTAGTTGACTTAGGCAGTGTAAGGCCTATATATGCTAAGGGATAGTAGGTTAGATTTGGTTGGAATGGGACTCCCTTCCTTCGGTAGATCCCTTTATGGCTTATAGACTTCTGTTGTTGCCCATAGGAAGGAACCATACACTCTCAGGGAACATTTATAACTCCCTCAGATTGAACTTAGAATGTACTAGCACGCCCCTTAGAATTGCCTTCCCCAAGGGCTTATTGCATTCGGGAACGCGGAATAAAGGAACTACATGTAAGCGATGTATTCGCGGTTTGAATCGACCTCCTAATCCTAGTGGTTACCCATAAATCCAATGCTCTGATCAAGCAGAAGATCGGCATCGACTCGGATTAAGAATTGATACAATAAATCTTCTGTCCTAGCTAGACAGAAAGTCTATGTATCCGGCTCAGACCCACTATACTACTTTTCTTCGGTGTTGGCTCGACCACATACAACCGAACGGGATCACAGTGTCTTTGGGAAATAGCGAGGACTTAAAGCCAGTAGAGAATTTGACATCTTGCCACCAACTCATACCTACCCCTGAACTTAACCACTATAGAGCTTAGGCTCGTCTCTATCACCATAGATACCAATGCCATAGAACGCATCATTAGCAAGGAAAACCATGTAGAGAAGGTTGTTTCCATTTTAGGTCAAGGATAGCTCCTAAGTTGCGCCTCGTTCTGATATACGGATCGATGCTAAGATTCTTCAACCTTAAGTAAAACTAAGTTTTAAGGGGGGTAGAACGTATTGAGTCCAATCCAGTTAGGTTAGTCAACGCTACCGTTCGATCAGTGTGGCACAGCGGAAGCGTGGTTGGCCTCTTCCCCACTGGCCCAGGATCGAAACATTTGATTTAGGTTATACGTACGGTTAGGTTATTAAATAGGATTTGAACCTTCCTTAGAGAAAGTACTCCTTGCCCTTCGCCAATGTTGGGGATGACATTGTGTTTTAAGGGGGGTAGATTGTAACACCCCGGATTTTGGCCAATCTGGGATTCGACGTCCTTAGGCTATGAGTCAACTAAAACACCTGGAAAATCGCTCAGAACCCTATTTCATAGCCAAAGAAACCACTTAGAATTAATTCCTATGGAAATTAAGCGTAAGTTAGCTAGCGCAACGCTGGAGTAGCTGGGAAATAGTCCCTGATCACTTTAAATACGTTCTACAAGACCCAAATCGAGTAGAACCAATGACTCTATAATACTTTATAACCTCGGATCAAACTCTAAGCCGGTTTGTTCTCTGGACCACTTTAAAATTTTGTATTGGATCTAGACCGGGCGTCGAAAGTCCGATATCTCCTATCTTAGACCGTTAGAACCGCCTAGCTGGACTTGACGCTCATTTCAAAAATCAAGTCAAACTGACAATCACAGGCTATTTCATTGAGCCCGGACTGAAGAGAGTGCGAATAGGGATAGATTTGGAATTTCAAATTCAAATCTGGCACACGACTTGACACGTCAGTATTAAGCTTTCTGACCGTCAGAATTCATCCAGATTACACCCTCAGATCAGAAAATTTTTTTATTTTATATCATGAGACTTTCAGCCTTGATCTACGTGCGGTGACCGCTGAACTGAAACTGGTCCGCCACGTGCGATCTGCGAACCCTGCCAGACTGAAAACTTAATACGTGCTATATCTGGTACGCATGAGCTTAAGTCCGATCGCAATCGACCAGGGGACCACCAGAAAGCATCTTTTGGGCCGAAACAGCCCCGAATTGGACATACCTCAAGTGTACCTTGACCTGGAGCCTGTTTTGGGCACATTTGGGCTTATAAAAGGGGTTGAAACCCTCACTTCTCTCACCCATCCGAATTTTCTAGAAACCCTAACAAGAGTGAGAGAGAAAGTGAGAGTTTGTGAGAGAAGGTGGGAGAGCTTTTCCTGCTGCTGCTGCACGTGCTTAAACGGCGTATTCCAATCACTTTGCCGGTGATTTCTTCGCGTTTCTAGGTAAGAAATAACCCTAATAAGTTACTGATTTGGAATTCTTTCCGTTCCATAGCATGTAAACTGATAGAACTAGTAAATTAGGTTCTCTATTCGCTGTAGACGAAGCGTATACGCTCCGTTCAAATTCTCACCCCTAAAAGGGAAAAGGTGCGGATATTAGACGCTTTGATTGACTGTTTCCAAAGCTTTCAATGTCGTTTAATAGTAAATTCTTGACGGCAACGCCGTTTGACATGTACAACATGCTGTCCGTTTCCTGTCTCATAAATTAACAAAGAATATGAGATTTAGGGCATTTTAGTCATTTGTAGGAAGTACTGTTTTCATGCATATTTTGCTGATGTGATTGACATGGTTTATCGTCGCATTAGAATGTTAGGAATGCGTGCATAATTAGTTTGACGAAGTGATTCGCCTAAATGCGCACTTTGGGTCGACATACTATATGTAGACTTAAGTGTGTAGTGTAAGTGTTTGTATAAATGCTTGTATTAGTATGTATTGAATTAAATGATGTTATGGATTAGTTTGAGATTGGTTTCTCAATAAATATGCTGGTGTAAATGGTTTCCTTCACGTTAGCCATATGCATGATTTCATTATATGAATGAAATGCATGTGCTTGATGATTCACGTAAGTTGTATGTTATAACATGTGCTTGATGATTTCCTTATGATTTAGTTTGAGATTGAATTCTCAATTAATTTGCTGATGGAAAGGATTTCCTATATGTTGGCGATATGCATAATTTCATTATATGTGTAAAAGACATGTGTACGATGATTTGCTTAAGTTGTATGTAATAACATGTGTTAACATGCTCTCATGGTTGTATTTCATTTCCATTACCCTTACACAACTGCTGATGTGATTCTATGATTGTTTGGGACTATGCCTAGTCCAGGCAGTCGGTAACCGAGCGAATTCGTGGTTAGCTTATCTTCGCCACGAACGACGCGTCGATGAACGCGAGTCGTGTTTGGAGTTGACGACAGTGGTTAGGCCACGCGAAGTGTTGTCGTTCGACTTGAGATGCGATCGCGCTAGTCGAGCCCGTCAAGTAACCCGACTGGTCGATGTATGTTCACCTTGTATGAGTCATAACTGCTTGAACCTAGGGTACTGAACTTACCATTGTAAACCCTGTTAACCATGATACCTTGATCCACGAAGACTCATGAGCCGGGCATGGTGGTATGGGACACCGTGGTCGAGCTGTTGGCCTACGCTGGGGCCATAAACCTCCCCGTAGTGACCAGTGAGCACCTAGACTCGTGAGCAGATTATGGTGGTATGGGACACTATATTCTAGCTGTCGGCCTACACTGATCAGGCGACGAGTCCTTTGTAGTGACCGCGAGCGTATTCTGAGTCTACGGGAGGCAACGACCCTTCAGTAGCAGTAGAGTACAGTAGGCCTGTATTGATAAGGTGATGGGGGAGCGGAGCAACGAGTGCGTGCAACAGCCCTGGCAGCCCTTGCAGCGACCTACAAAATATACATCGTATGAGATTACTAGGAGTGACGACCCTAGACAGGATCTGTGTTGGGATTGATACAAGGGAAGTACCTTAGTTTCCCAATCCTGCTGTTTGAATGGACTAATAACAACTCGAAAATCATATCACCATAGCATTGCATGTGCCTGGAAGATGTGGAGCACTCTAGGGAGTGTGGCATGCCGCGGTCGTAAGATATTGCCGTATGAGGGAGATCGTCGGTGAGGGCATACATCACGTCATGTCATAATTGCATTAACAACAGTATTAGGAATGTTTGAATTACTGCTTTACTATTATCGCATGATTGATTTGATAACATGTTAATCTTTGCTCTATTATTCCACTGAGTTAGCTACTCACTCCCACGTTACGGGACGGTGTTCCTGGACACCCACCAGACCTTTTTGTGATTGCAGATGATGGCGCGGCCTGTGAGGCGGAGCCGGACTTGATGATGATGAGGAGGATCCCTCCTTTATGTGTGTTCTGATCGACTGGATTACAGGGAGGTTGATTAGATACTTTGACACTTCTCTTTTTATATTCTTAGTGCACTCATGTATATTCGTTTGTCTACTTTTGGAGTATACATGTATGTATATAACCTGGTAACATGTTCACACTCTGGAGACATACAACAGTTTGTATATGTTATACATACTATCACAGTCTTCCGCTCGTTAATTTAACTGTCTCTGGAGTATGATATGCTGTTCTAGCTTAATCTCACTCATGTTTGATATATTATCATAGACAATATTCAACCATACATATCTATGTTGCATAAATAATATTTTGGAACTCGGGAGTTGAGTTTTTGCTTGACCCCCCGATTTTCGGGATGTTACAGATTTAGACTATAAGGTCGTGGTGAGACATAGACAAGCTATAGGTGGGCGCTCGAAACCCGATATATGGGTCGTGACTGTCATAGATTATGGTTCGTGGTTGTAATTTTGAATAGGTCGTGGTTGTCCAGAAATATGGATCCTGAATGTAATTATATATGGGTCGTGGTTGTCGTGTTATATGGTTCGTGGTTGGGGTGAAGCATTGATCGTAGTTGTCATACGATATGGTTGTTGTGTTATATGGTTTGTGGTTGGGGTGAAGCATTGATCGTAGTTGTCATACGATATGGTTGTCGTGTTATACGGATCGTGGTTGTCGTATTACATGGGTAGTATTCCAATATTTAGAATGCATCGTCGTTGTCATTATTTGGGTCGTGGTTCAACAAAGACACTGAATGAAAGCAGAAAACATTAATATGACAATCACGATGGAGGAATCCTGATAACCACAACATATCGTTACATACACTATTTTCATACTTGGGCCGTGAATTAAATGCATAAAGGCTTGCGATTATCATCAATATGTGGATCGCTATTAACATGGTACATGGGTAGTGACTGTCATTGTATATGGGTTATGGTTGTAAGGTTGTATAGGTCGTGGTTGTCATGATACATGGCCCATGAATGGCATGATATATGTGTCGTTGTTGTCATTTTATATGGTCGTGACATACGGGACGAATGGTTCGTACTTGATATGGGTCGTGCTTCTCATCCATATAATGGATCGTGGTTCTGGTCCATGTTGAAACGTATTAGACAACAACGACCGTATGGGAACACGACCCATACATCCTGGAAAAAATGATCCACATGTCATGCGAATCACGACCCGTGGTTAAGTTCATGATCCATTGTTGATGACAACCACGAACCATTCAACTTGCAGAGCCGTGCACACCACAATAACGACCCAGGAACATGACAACCACGATCCGTATAATATGGCAATTACAACCCATATAACATTACAATCACGACAATGTAACATGAAAACATCGACCCTTGTTATATTACAACCACGATTCATACAACACAACTGCCAGAAGAGAAGCTCAGTGATGCGCAAGACTCTGCAAGTTTCTTCTACTGACATTTACAATATAACAAGAAGACACGGCCATTACAACCACTTTAATGGGTTACGGTTGCCATGACATGAGAATCGTAGTTGCCATTACGTATAGATCGTGGCTGGCATGATGTATGGTTCGTGGTTCTCTTAAGAACGTTTGTCAAAAATGATTGAGCATGGATTACAACCACGATCTATTACATATATGAACCATGAAAATATTAACATAACAATTACCAAAATTAACACGACTGACGATCCAGTTGTTCTGCTTGTAAATCTCTCAAAAACTATTCACCACAACAATAAATTTCATCGACGAACATGTTCTCCACATGTTTATAACCATGACACATATATATACATGGGATTTTTGATATTTACATATGCAATGTCCTAACGTTGATCGACAGATTTCCATACACTACAACGAGAAGAGATCAATATTTGTGGATGGCCAGATTTTCATGCACTTATAGCTCATAAGATAATTTCTCAACCCCACGTCTCTAGAGATAAATACGACGGCGGGTAGAAAACTCTCCACCCATTGATGTGTTATATGTCACTGTACTTGCCATGTTATACGAATCGTGTTTGTGATGTTACCTGGATCTGTTATTGTTGTTTCAACATGTACGGCATGGAATGGATTCTATACGCCATGGATGAAATATATAAGCACCGAGCCATCCATGAGCCATGTCATGTGCATAATTTGTAGTTGTCCAGTTACATGGGCCGCTGTTGTGATAGTATATGGATCATGGGTTGAAGGCTGTCACTGATCGTCTTTCTCCTGTAATATGAGGTGAGGTTTTCATTCTTGGAGGTCGTGGTACTGCACACACTTCCATTACTTCCCATAATATAGATATATCATGTAGGTTTTTCAGGGGTCCTGGTTAGTAGGGTTGTGGTTGTGAACCACAAACAAACATGGGTGACAACCACGATCCAATGTGGACAGTAATCACAATCTAAAATGCATGTGAACCGCCGTGAAGATCACATGACAGTTTCATGGTTGTCGTAGAGACTGTGTCATTGTTCTAATGGGCCGTGGTCGATGTTTTAGACCGGTCGTGGTTATGATTTTAAAAGAATCGTGGTTCTCGTCCTTGTAGATCCGGCACTGACAACCACGACCTAATGAGAAAGATGACCCATATGACATTTCAATCATGATCGGATTATCATGACAACCACGACCCGTTGTTCAGTTCACGTTTTCCAATATGGGTCGTGGTTCAAATGCACAATGGATCGTGGTTAGCATACACATTGAAAGTGGTTAACATGCACCAATGTTGATGAATCAATCAATAAGGTGTGTGTGTGTGTGTGTGTGTATATATATATATATATATATATTTATATATATATATATTACAGTTCACACTACATTATCACAAGTAATAAAAAATATAATAATAATAAGTCATCACCAGCCTTGGCCTCGTCCTCAGCTAGAAGGGATGAAGGTGCATTGATGCCGATTGTGACCTATTCATTTGCATCTCGAGCATCTGGGTGTTGGCCTATCTTCACGCTGGCATGTAATTTGAACCCTTTTAGATCTCCCATCAGATCTTCTACTTTCTAGAGGCATCATATTCTCACATGAAACCTTCACTTCATCTGAAATGTCACGTTGTGTCTTGTGAAGCACCGTGTAAACTGACTGTCCGTACACTTCAAACCTCTTAGATTCACTACATCGGTCATTTCCCGTGCGGTGATGCACCTCCGAGTTACATCACCGTACACAACTTTAGTTATCAAATAGAATTCAACCGACGCAGTCTTCGTAATCTTATGGTAATGAAGCACACAGGGTCGTAATCTTATGGTAATGAAGTACATTGGATCGTGGTTCTCATACACGTTGGATTGTGGTAATGAAGAACACTGGGTGGTAGTTGTATCCAGTGCCATGTCCCTGACGAGCATGATCCATATAACATCACAACCACGGTAGTAAGAAGTGGTAGCCACGATCCAAATGCTGTCACAAACATGATGCCGTGGTTGGCTACCATCCAATGGTGAAGGTTTGATGAAGGTGTGCCCTACGTTTGGCTCCCTTTTGCGTGATCACCAGAGTACCTCAGCTTGTCGACTCTGTTCTTCCTTTAGCTTGACAGAAGAAAAATAAAAAATAAAGCTCGTAGTGGAGGAGGCTTTCAGATGAGCAAAGCGAAGAGGAGAAACAACGTCGCTCTCTGGTGTTGGTCCCTGGATCTTGGCTTCTGTAGGAAAACAAAAGATGAGGAAGGAGAGGACCTTTCAAAATGTACATAAGTGCGACAAATGCCCCTTCCGAAGTCTGTGGGTCCCAGCATGATGTATGTGCTTCGTCCAAGTCGTCCGTCCAGTTTAAAATATCCTTTTATGGCTTGAACCTAAAAAGGAGGAACCTAAAAAGGAGGGTGATATAACTCCCCGGTGGACCACACTGCGAGGAAATTATAGTTATTGGATATTCACCATTAAAATCCCCCTAGGCCCACCGTGATTGGATCATGCTCATTTTTGGTCTCTTGCCATAAAATGATCTGAAGAAATATATGGATGGCATGGATGAAACACGTACGTGATTTCGGGTCCCGCAGAGCGCTGAGCACCAACCATTGGACGGTGTCCCGGGGAGTAGCCGATCCGTCTGTTTCTCTAGGGTTAAGACAGCGGGTGACTTATGCCTCACGCTAAGACCGTATGACTCCTGAACTATGGTCAGGGGTATTTTCATCCGAAACAACGTCCAAAAGCTGTAAGAAGGCCCTTTGGGGAATATGTGGATTGTCATAGCGATCGAGGTAATTTGCCCAAACTTCAAGATGAGTACGGTCAATTTCCCTAAGGAAAATCCCATCCTTTCTTTCAGATTTTTTTACCTGGACGAATTCAAACGAGGCTCCTTGCTATGATGGATTGTGGCCCACCACCAATGATCGGATGGCCGATCTGAACCATCCATCATGATCAGACGAGATCACTGACCTAACCCTAGGTGTTATCATGTGGAACCGGGCACGTGCGTGTACAGGAACTCCAACATAAAAGGAGCTACGCGTGACTTGTTTTCAAAAATAGAAAATCTCTTCTGTATGCAATTGATAATCTGCAAAAGGCAATCTTCTCCTATCTCAGCCACATGATGAGACACATTTTAGCCCTCTATTCAAAACCACGTGGGTTAGGGTTTCAGTGGAAAATCGATGCCAGTTTTGTTGTGCTAACAGTTTTCATCTGCCTCCTTGTCATGGATTCAATCCAGGCCATCCATCTTCCATCTGACGGCTTAAGGAGATTTAAGGCATTAAAACAGAGAGCTTATATTGCAAAGGGTGCACTGCCCTATTCCCTGTAGCCACACCAGCGAAACTTAAGCCATTTTCTTCCATCTTCGAACCCATTAAGAAAAACTCTTTGAAGCTTTGACCCTTCGCATCCTCAAGCTTCCTAAGGTCCCTCTGATCAATCCACAACAACCAGATTAAAGAAAACTCCATCGGGTGGTGATCTTCCATTGAAGCTGGAGCTTCTTCCCCGAGAGCACAAGTTCTGCCCGCTGCCGCAACAACCATCCATCCAGAGAGAGAATAGAAGGCGAGAGGAAGCAAAGGAAAGGGTAGGGAGAGGAAGAAGTTAGAGGCAGAGGGAGAAACGAGAGAGTAGGCGGAGTCAGGTCGGTAGTCGTTGCACCAACCTGACCCGGTCGAGTTGTGTGCGACACGTCGCTGGCCAGCTGAGCTCTGTCCGAGTTTAGGTGCTGCTCGTCGTTGCAGCAGAAAAAATATATATAAATAAATAAATTTTAAAATATGAGAAAGAGAGAGAGAGAAGCAGGAGAGGAAAGGGGAGAGAAGAGAGAAATGCTGGCGGGTCGAGCTGACCCGTTGACCTGACTAAGTCAGGTACTCAGCTGGGTTGGAAGTCCTATTTTAGGTTGGGGCTGTTACTGGGTGTGCTAGCAGAAGAAGAGGAAGAAAGGGAGGAAGAAAGGAAGAAGGAAAAAGGGAAGAAAAGAGAGAGAGAGGAGGTCGAGTTGACTTGACTGAAACTGAGTTTAGCCGAGTCAGGTTGAATTTGGGCTCTGTCTAGGCCTGGTTAGAATTCCAGCAGGGAGAGAGATAGAGAGGGAGCAAGAAGAATAGGAGAAGAAAGAGAAGAGGAAGAAAATCAAGAGAGAAAGAGAAGGTCGGGTTTGGTGGTTGACGAGTCAACTCGAATGAAACTCACCGAGCCAAATGAGTTGATCTAGGTTAAGGTAAGTCAACTTAGCTCCTTGCAACGATTGACCCTGATTTAGTGTAATTAAATATTTAGTCAGTTCCTTTGTTGTAAGTAGGTGAATGACATTGGTGCAGATCATTTTCATTAAGAAGGATATATCATTTTGAGTCGGGCTGAATCCGAGTTGACTTGGATTTTTAGTAAGCAAACCATACTCTATCTAGAATGTTCATTATAACTAATTAGTGGCTAATTTAGGATTTGAGGTTACACATTTTTTTTTGATTTAAATTACGCTTTAGTTTACCTAGTTACGCCAATTTGAATCTAACTTGGATACACATTGAGAACCTTAATCATTTGGGCGCATCTAGACCTATTCTATCATAACCATTGACATGGGATATTCTAGGTTAATTGAGTGTTTTGAGTCCTTTGATGATCTCTAACCAAGCAAAAAAATAAATCTATGCTCTACGGTGAGGACTCACCCTTTGAGCTTTCCACTTAAATTCACCAGTTTGGACATAAATGATGCTTTAATTTTATGAAGTTAGTAGCTCTAAATTATCTCCTAGTTCACTTATCTTATTATATAATTTTGCCAATATGTCATGTGACTAACTTAGGTAAGGAATAATTGTTGTCTTTTTAGTGTTAGCAAATATGAATGAATTGATTGCCACATGTTACCTCAGGTTGTAATGTTTGTTAATTAGTTAAATGTGATCATTTGTGATTATCTTATGGACTGAATGGAACATGTTAAGGTCTTACCATCTTGCAGTCCATGGTTTTCTTACATGGCTTGGATCACACCTTGCCTTATATGGCTTAGACCGTATGTTTGCCTACGTGGCTTGGATTGTCTAGTTGCCCTTCGTGGTGTTGATGGATTAATAGTGCCCTCTTATGGTTGATGATTACATTCACATATCTTGTTGCTTCCTAGCCATCTTGCGGCATTCAGTCGTACCATGATTTCCTAGTGGAGCTGAAGTTTGCTTGTTGATTTTTTAGCCATTTTGCAGTGTTTACGTATGATATGATTTTTGGGTGGTCCAAGGTTTATATGTTGTTTGTCTCTTCATCTTGCGGTGTTCAGTCATACCATAATTTTTGGGTGAAGCTGAAGTTCGCTTATCGATTTTCTAGCAATCTTGCGGAGTTTACGTATGATATGATTTCCGGGTGAAGTAGAGGTTTAATGGTTGATTTTCTATTCACCTTATGGATTTCACTTGTACCATGATTTTTAGGTGGAGCTGAAGTTCACTTATCAATTTTCTAGCCATCTTGCGGAGTTCACGTATAATGTGATTTTCGGGTGTAATAGAAAGTCGTATGGTTGATTATTTGGACATATTTCCTTGTATTACGATTGCTATTATATTTTTCTTATGATGAGATTATGTTGGTTGACATAATTTTTGAATGTATGCTCATGAACTGCCCTATTTAATATATTTATCCTCATGACTTGCGATTTATACTGGATTATGATGATGAGTGTGCTATCTTAGAGGGTACCCTTCACTATGGTAGCCATTGACGCTATCGAACCATAACAATTGATGCAAGCGTAGGGCGAGTCGACACCATTCATTGGGTTGATAGAGCAGAATGGGTAGCTAAGGAGCTAGACGGGGTCCCTACGACCCATATTGAGCTCCACCACTAGTTGATAGATTCCTGTCTTTGCTTATATAAACTTTATATTTACAATCGTATAAGTCCTGTATGGGCGTTACATATAAATTTTCATTATGGTTGGAATGTTTTTATTCAATACATGATTTATTCTAGCTTTGTTGCTATTAAATCTGATTAATTATAAACGGTTCAAATTTACACTAAATTTTATAGGCTAACACTCAGGTTTTTACAGAACGAGTCATATACTTGGGTTCAAAAAATAGGGGCGTTACAATTGCTCTTTTTAGGCTGGGGACAGTCATCTTTAGCAGTTTTACTTGATGTATTTCGTCGTGTTCTGGGCCGCCAAAGTATTGTCTCTATGGTGCTGGTGGAGCTCTTTTTAGTCTTGACTGAGTGTTCGCTTGGACGTACCGCATCTTCTGGAGCTACTGCTCGTTTCTTCAGATATTTTTTCCTTTTATCCTCTTTCCTTTTTACTGCTCTGTTATTTGCTTGTAACTTAAGCTCGACTCGTACCTTTTTCTAGGTATGGTTGTGGGAACACCTTTATATGACCCCTCTGCTTGTGTGGAATGACTCTCATCGTGGCGATGTGCTATCTTTATTGCTTGATGGCCTTCCTCATAGTGCGGAGGCCACTGAGTCACTGTACCATCGTATGCTCTCTCATCTCCGAGGATGGTAAATTAGCTGGGAAGCTCCATGGCTCTATCATATGCCTATGATCTGTAGCGCAGCTTGCACTCCTTATTGTTGCTAGGCCTCTAAGGATACTGTTCCTATCATCCCACTCATTTTCTTCGGTAGTTTGGCTTTTGGCAAGATGTTTCCGACTTTGCCATTTCTAGATTTGGGCATGCTTCTCTTCTTTTTGGCTTGATTGCTCTGTACTTATGAGTCTGGATTTCCTGGTAAGACTGCTTAGAGGCAGTGACCTTGGAGTTCAAGTCTTGGGCTCCTCCTTTAGCGACAGTGCCATACCAGTGATGGGTGACAGAGTAATTGCTTTATCATCGGGTCCATGGTTAGCACTTGATGGATGAGGCCGATGATCGAGATATTGCCGATGATACTGATTCATCCTCCTCAGGTGTTGATGATTCATTTGAGGCATTTGAGGAGCGACCTTTTATTGACTCGTTGTTTTTGCTTGCGACGCACGACCATCTTATATTTGAGCTTGTCGTTCTTCATCACTCCTGCGAGAATATGGCCCGTCAGCTGGTAGTGGGGTGGTGGGATGATGAGAGTATGCTTGCTTCTCATCTTTTAGAGACGGACGAGGTCTTCTACTTGCACATGGAGGTGGAGTGACTTAGGCAGAGATTGTCAATGTACGAAGGATAAAAGCTTATAAGAGATCCCTGACTTGATCAGCTGCGTGTCCTGTAGCATGGATGCTTTTTATTTTTATTTTTGTAAATGGAAAGACAAATGATGTAAAAGACTTTTAAAAAGAAAAGATTTTTTTTATGTGTCAAACTTGTTAATGCTAGCTCGTGTTTGGATTTATGCTTTGGATGATTGGGATCAGAATATTGGGCTAAGCCCATGTAAGACTCGTATCCTAGCCCGTACTATTCTGTAGGCCTCCGCGGACCTCCTAGTCGAATTTTGGTGACCGCAATCTTTTGTTGGTGTTTGCGCGCGATCCTGAGTCGTGTCTTGTATATCAAAGTCGAATCGACCGGAGACTTGTACCCTAGTAACCGCGCCGTCGCCGCGGTTCTGACGCCGCATATTACGCGCCCAGGCGATACCCAGGCCAGGAGATGTGGGCCCATGTTCAGTTCGAGAAAAATACTGTACATTACAATTTTCAAGAGAATCTCTACCCTAAACGTCACGTCAATCCATCAATCAAAGTCTAAGTACACAACCTTACCCATCTATCCCTTTTTCACCAAAAAGGCATGACACCCATTCCTCTTTCACCCAAAAGTCAACAAGCACCATGCTCCCTCATCCCATCACCCCATCCATCACTACTCCTCTCTCTCATTTTTTTCTCACTCCATCCTAAGCAACTCCCATGTGAGTGGACGTCCAAGCTCTCCATGTGTAATGCCCTAAAATTCGGGGGTCGAGTAGAAACCCAACTCCTGAGTTCCAACACATCACTTATGCAACACAATTTATGATGATTGTATGTTGTCCGTATTAATGCATAAAACATGAATGGGATTAAGTTAAAACAACAAAACATAATCCACGGAAAGTTGAGATACGCAAGCGGAAGACTGTAATGAAAATATAGAACGTATAAATCAAAATATGTCCCTGAAGTATGTTATGCATTGCCAGGTCAATAATTACAAGTATTTTTTTCAAAATACAAAATGTCAAGGTCCACTACAAGTATAAGCCCTGAAGCCCCGTCAATCAAAATGGTCTATAGAAACCCACATGAATACTGCATATATGAGAACACCTCGCCGTCCTCGAAGTCTGGTTCCATCTTGCAGGCTGTGCCATCATCTGAAACTACGACAGGGTCTGGTTGGTGTTTAAAACACCATCCCAGAATGTGGGAGTGAGTGAGCAACTCAGTGGAGCTGTAACGAAAAGGTTAATATGTTATTAATTCAGTCAAGCAGTAATGATAAAGTAGTATGACAATCATATCCTAAATACTCTTGTTAATGCAAGAATGTTATGCGATAATGATGCATGCCCTCACCTACACTCCCTCAGCGTCTTCATCTCACGGTGCACATGACATCCTCTCGAAAGTGCTCTTCCTCGCCAAAGCACATGCAATGCGGTGCAAGCACATGCTTAGCCAGGTTCTTACTCAGGTTTATTCATACAGCAATATTGGGAAGCTAAGGTACCTCCCTTATATTAATCCCTAAACATGATCCATTCTAGGGTCGTTAGTCCTAGTAAACCTCATACGATGTTGCAGTTCTAGGTCGCTGCAAAGGGCTCGTCACTTGATCAATGTAGGCCTAGTTTATACCCTAGTTGCTATGGAAAGGCTCGTCGCCCTAACGCAGCCTCAGGGTATGCTCGAGGTCACTACAAGGGCTCGTCACCTAATCAGTGTAGGCCGACAGCTCAAATACAGTGTCCCATACCACCGTATTCAGCTCACGAGTCTGAGTTACTCACTGGTCACTACGGGGAGGCTCGTCACCCCAGCGTAGGCCGACAGCTCGACCACGGTGTCCCATACCATCATGTCCAGCTCATGAGTCTTAGCGGATCGAGGTACCAAGGTTAAAAAGGCTTTCACTGGTGAGTTTAGTACTTTAGATTCAAGAAGTAGCGTCCATACATGGTGAACATACATTGGGTCAACCGGGTTATTTGACAAACTCGACTGGTATGAGCATACATCGATCTGATCGACATGGAGCGCGCAAGAAACTTTATATGGCCTAACCACTGCCGTCAAGCAGCGTACGACTCGAATTCATCGGGCGTGTCCATTGTGGCTAAACAATTCAGCCACTGATCACATACCATTACCGATTACCTCGACTACATCGTAGCCCCAAGCACACTCCAAAGGATAGCATTCACATAAAGTAATCCAAATAGCATGTGACAAAAGAAATCCAATATAAAGCTTACTTGTGCAATTTAACACATATACTACACATACTATTATACATAGGCATTTCATCCATACAACCCATAGGGTTATATATAGGGTATTATAACCATAGTTAAGGAAAATGAGAATCTCATCTTAACACCCTCAATACATACATTTAAACAAGCATTTTTACATTCATGCATTTTATTAAACACTTAGGCTACACATATCAAATACATGAAATAAAGTAATTATAACAGGTATTATACCGATCCCTTTACAAAGGGTTCACCATACATACAACAATCATGTATTCTTAGTCATTAAACATGGCAAGCACAAATCATAATCTATATTCATTCAGGAATTTCAAAAAACACATGGAAAGCATATAAAATCAACATAATTCATATATAGGCATAACATATGGTAAACCTCATATCTAAGCACATGTGACAACAATCAAGTCAGTCATAAATCATTACTGACATTGAAAGCCTTGAAAACCATAACCTAAGCATTTATAGTCCGCTGTAACACCCCAAATTTTTTTCAACCTAGAATTAGACGTCCTTAGGCAATGGGTCAACCATATCACTCTTAGAGCTCAATCCCAAAGTCTAAACATCGCTTTTCAACCCATTTCCTTCAAAAATCTCACCTTTCACCACCTCATTCTTCAAATTTCTTTAAGTACTTTCATATTAGACATAAATCCTACAGTTTAAATGAGGAAGAATAATACTGAAACTAAAACTTACCATAAATAGTAAATAAATAGATAAAATGGGTTTTAACCCTTAACCTTTTGAAATATAACAAAATAAATGGGTTAGTTGGATAGATTATCATCTCCTACCCCAAAATCATATGCTACACGTCACATAAACTCATTTTGATTTACAAATTAGCCCAAAAAATATCTCAAATGGAGTCGGGGGCCTACCCACGCTAATCTAGGAGGACCCAGGGTGGGCCCCACACCTTTTTGGGACCTAGGGGACAGGAGAACCCCGCCCAGATGGCCCAGTGGTCGGCGAGGACCTCGTCGGTAAACGGGCTAGGTTCGGTCGGGCCTTCAGGCCTATGGTCTTTGGGGGTTGGGTAACCCCCTGGTACATGGGCCGTCCCTTAAAAATAACCCAATCACATACTTTCTTCACAAAGTGACCCTCTAATCTCTCATTTCTCTCCCAAACGTCTGATTTTTGGTAAAAATAACCCCTCCAAACTCTTCCTTCTTCCGTTTCCAAGCACCCTCACTCCACCCTTCAAATCTCATCTCAAACAAAAATCAATAAAAGCTACTTCCTTTAGAAATCTAACGAGAATTAACTAGCGCTGCACTAGATGACCTATGAAATTCTCACCAATCACTTTCAATACGATCTACTAGAGCCAAAACGTATAAAATAGGTGACGTTACAATACCTTAAAACCTATGATCAAACTCTAAACCCGGTTGCTCACGGGAGCATTCAGAAACTTTATATCAAATCTGGACCGCACATCGGAAGTTCGATTATCCCGAACTTAGACAATCCTGATAGCCTAGTTAGACTTGACAATCACCTCAAAAATCAAGACCAAATGATGTCCCACGACGATTTCCTTGAGCTCAGAGTGAAGAGTGTGAGAAATGTTAGAAATTAAATATAATTTATGAAATCTGGCACGTGTCTCTTGCGCACCTTTTTCTAAGCGCTCTGACCATCAGAATTCGATCAAATTTTACCATCGGATCAGGATAGGTGGCCCTTACATGTCATAGTACTTGTAGCTCTGATTGAGTACCGGTAGCCGTTGAACTGAAACTGGTCTGCCACGGTCGATCTGGATTTTCGATCAGACTGAAAACTCTGCCTGACCTAGATCCAATGTCAGGGAGCTTAAGTCCGATCGCATTTGATAAGAGGACCTCCAGAAGTGCTCCGTTGAGACGGAACAGTCCGTATTTGGACATAACATAAGAATACTTTGGCCCCAAGTCTATTTTCCTCGCTTTTGGACTTATAAAAAGGGCTTAAACCCTTACTCTCTCATTCCATACGAATTTCCTAAGCCCTAGGAGAGAGAAGAGAGAAAAGAGAGAGAGAAAGAGGGAGAGAGTGGGGGAGAAGATGGAGTTTTTCTTCCATGGATTCTTCCTTGCTACTCTTTGTGCTTTAACGCCGCTTCTGCATTGCCATTCCGGTACTTCCAGCTCTGCTCTTAGGTAAGAAATCATAACCCTAACCTGTTCTAGAGTTCCAAATAACATAAGTGATGATGTAGCTAACCTATTTCGTGGTATAGGTTGCCGTTGAGCCGTTGACGAAGACTTATCGTCTAAATCAACTCCGTTTCGCAATTTCTGGTTTAAGGTGTGGATTTTAGACGCTTAGGTTGTCATTTTTTAAAACTTTCAATGCCGTTTAATGGTAGATTGTTGACAAGGATATTGTTTAACATGTAGAACATGCTGTTTGTTTTTCATTTCGAATACGTACGAAGAATATGAGATTTAGGGTATTTTAGGTATTTGTAGGAAATACTGTATACGTACGTATTTTGCTGATATGATTGCCAAGAGTATTTGTCATGTACCTATATTAGTTATGCGTGTATGATTTGTTTGGCGAAGAGATTCACCCTGATACACATTTTGGCTAACATATGCTATGTAGGCTAATGTGTATAGACTAAGTGTTTGTATAAGTAAGTATTGAGTAAATGAGGTTGTAGATTAGCGTTGAGATAGGATTCTCAACTATTTTGATGATGTATATGATTTCCTCCATGTTTGTTATATTTGAATTGATTACTTTATATATATAAAATACTTGTGTATGGTTAAATTATTTATGTTGTATCTTATAACATGTTGTTATCATGCTTGAATTACTTGTTATTTCAATTCTGTCTATCTCATATGATTACTGATTCAGATTACATATACTTGGGGCTATACTCTAGTCCAGGCAGTCGGTAACAGATTTGAATTCATGGTTGGATTCTATTCGCCACGAAGGATGCGTTGACGAACCCGAGTCGTGTGTTGCTTGTCGACAGTGGTTAGGCCACACGAAGTGCTTATGCACTTCATGTCGTACAACTTAACGGGCGCTCGTACTAGTCGAACTCATCAAGTAACCCGACTGACCATTGTATGTTCACCTTGTATTGGTCATAAGTGCTTGAACCTAGGGTACTGAACTTACCAGTGAAAACCCTGATAACCGTGGTACCTTGATCCATTAAGACTCATGAGCCGGGTATGGTGGTATGGGACACTGTGGTTGAGCTGTTGGCCTACGCTGGGGCCACAAACCTCCCCATAGTGACCAGTGAGCAACCCAGACTCATGAGCCAATTATGGTGGTATGAGACACTATATTCGAGCTGTCGGCCTACACTGATAAGATGATGGGGGAGCGGAGCAACGAGTGCGTGTAACAGCCCTGACAACCCTTTGTAGTGACCTCGAGCGTACTCTAAGTCTATGTGAGGCGACGACCCTTCCATAACAACAAGAGTACAAACTAGGCCTGTATTGATAAGGTGATGGGGGAGCGGAGTAACGAGTGCGCAATAGCCCTGACAGCCCTTGCAGTGACCTAGAAATATATCATCGTATGAGATTACTAGGAGTGACGACCCTAGACAGGATCCTTGTTTGGGAATGATATAAGGGAGGTACCCTAGTTTCCCAATCCTGCTGTATGAAAAGGACTAATAACAACTCGGTAATTATATTCATATCGCACTGTAAGTGCTTGGAAGATGTGGAGCACTGAGGGAAGAAAGCATACCGTGGACATAAGATGGTGTCGCTTGACGGAGTATGTTGGCGAGGGCATGCATCATGTCATTTCATCCTTGCATTAATTACAGTATTTAGGAATGTTTGATTTACTTGCTTTATCATTATCGCTTGATTGATTTGATAACATGTTAACCTTTGCTCTATGATTCCACTGAGTTGGCCACTCACTCCCACGTTACGAGACGATGTTGTACACACTAACCAGTCCCTGTTTTAGTTTCAGATGATGGCGCTGCTTGTGAAGTAGAGCCGGACTTGTTTGATGATGAGGAGGATTTCTTCTATAGGCGGTTATCAGGCGAGTCTAGATAGACCGTGTTCTGATCGACGGAATTACAGGGAGGTTGATTAGATGCCATGACACTTATCATTTTATATTTTTGGAGCACCCATGTATATTCTTTTTGATCATTTTTAGAGTATACATGTATATGTTTAACCTGGTAACATGTTCACACTCTGGAGACTTACAACAGTTCATATATTTTATATATCTATCATATTCTTCCGCTTGCTAATTTAACTGTCTCTGGAGTATGATATGTTGTTTTGGCTTAATCCACTTCACATTTTTGTATTATTACAGCCGACATTCATCCATCATTGAAAATGTTACATAAGTGATGTTCTGGAACTCAGGAGTGGAGTTTATGCTCGACCCCCGATTTTTGGGATGTTACATCCACACCTTACGCCGGTAAACGTGAAATGGATTCGTTTTAGATATTTAGTCTTTGTCAACGGCAGAATGACAACCTATAACATGCATTAGATTAGCTATTTCATAACTTACACTATATGAAACCCTAAAACAAATTAGGGTTAGGTTTTCTTACCCAAGTATGTTGTTGGAAACACCGGAATGGCGATACAGATGGATGGTTAAGTGCGTGGAGTAACAGGATTAGGTCCCAGGAAGAATCACCAATTCTTGCTTTCACTCTCTCTCTTTCCTTCTCTTTTCTCTCTTCTCTCTCTTAGGGTTTCGTAAATTCGTATGGAATGAGAGAGAGAGAGAGGGTTTTAGGTGCTTATATAGGCCCAAAACTAATGAAAATGGCCCCAGGGCCAAAGTATACTTAGGTTATAGTCAAATAAGGCCTATTCTGATCCAATGGAGCACTTCTGGAGGCCCCTTTGCTGAATGCGGTCGGACTTAAGCTCCCTGACATTGGATCCAAGTCAAGCTATGCTTTCAGTCCGATCAGATTTACAGATCGCCCGTGGAGGACCAGTTTCAGTTCGACGGTCACCAGTTTTCGATCAGGGCCACAAGTACACTGACATGTGTAGAAAATTTCCCCTGATTCGAGGGTGTAATTAGGTCAGATTCTGATGGTCTGAATCCTTATATTCGGCCCATAAGTGATATGACTCAGTTTACTTAAGTTTGGATTTTATTTCTAAGGATATTCACGTTTATCACACAATTTACTCCAGGCTCAAGTAAATAGTTTTGGGATATCATCTGGACTTGATTTCTGAGGTGATTTTCAAGTCCAGCGAGGCGGTCATAATCGTATAGTTTTGTAGTTATTGGACTTTTGACGCGCAGTCCAGGTCCTATACAGAGTTTCCAGATGCTCTCGAGAGCAACTGGGTTTAGAGATTGATCCTAGGTTTTTAGGGTAATGTAGCGTTAACGATTTCACAAGTTTTAGGTCTTACAAATCGTATTTAAAGTGATTAGTGCTAATTTCATAGGGAGTCTAGTTTAACACTAGTTAGTTCTCGTTTAACTTCTAAAGAAATTGGTCCTTAACATTTTCTGCTTGAGGTGGTACTCGGGTTTCTGTACGGATTTTTCCGAGATGTTACACCATAGGAGAGAAGCTAAGTGTGTCCCACCTTCCTACCACCCAATCCCACCCTCTAAAATCAATCTTAATCGTTGAAATGCATTCTTTGGAGTTATAGAACGTGTTGATGGAGGAAGGAAGAAGAGATCTTGATGTGGGTGATTTTTATTTTTATTTTTTGGACCGTGTGACTGTGTAATGCATTAAATTTGCACCGCTGCTTGATACAGACTAACCACTGTATGGCAGAGGAGGAATAAAAAAGGATAGTCATGGTTTTGTCAACAGAGGATCCTCACTCACGGATCTCATTCACATCGTCCAGCTGAGGATGGTGTGGCCCGCATGATGTAAATGTTATATCCTCACCGTCTATCTGGACGGTGGGATCAACTTGAAGTATGTGTCCCATCCTAACCGTCTAGATCAGGGGACCATTGTGATCTATGTGATCTATCCTAACTGTCCATCTTCTGGACGAGCAGCGTACAGTTGTTGTATTTAATGTCAGCAAGTTTTGTGTGTCTGACCATGAGGTGTGTGTTATATCTAAACTGTTCGTTGACGTCAACAAGACCAAACGGTCCAGCCACATCGTCTAAATGTGTGGACGGTAGGGCCTATCTTGATATATGGGACCAACTAGATGTTTTGATCCAGACCGTCTAAGGGATCATGGACGGTGGGGCCTGATGCATGTGTGGCAGTTCACACTGTCCAGTCCACTGGACGTGGACCCCCACCATTATGTATTTATTTTATAACCACGCTGCCTCTCCAGCACATGAATTACCTTGGTCCACATGTGTGGAGCTTGCCTTGCTATATATGTTCATCCCAACCGTCTGTTTGGTGGGGCCAACCATGATTTATGTATTTTTCCACATCGTCCAGCCTACTGGATGGTGGGATCCACCTCCCCTTTTGTATTCTAGCCACACCTTCCATCCATTCATCTGGACTAGTGGGCCACACATGTGGACCCACCTTGGGATGGAAGCTGATGGGCTAGTGTACTTTACATCAGCTATATGTATTAACGTCAGCGAGTTCTGTGGGTCCCATCTGGACCATGGACACCACCATGATGTGTTTATTTCATCCACACTATCCAGATTGTGCTGGACAATGTTTGGACAGTGCTGATTTACTTGGGCAATGTTTGGGCGGTCCTGATTATCATTAGAGAGCCATGTGCCTCATAGAATGACACTGTATAGTGATACACATGTTACACCTACAACTATTGAAATGATTTTAGATGTAATCCAAGCCCTCACCGTGAACTACAAACCCTCCACGACCCATATCATAGTGGGACCCACTGTGATATATATACTGTATATTCACACCGTCCATTCATGTGGTCCCCACGTGATGTACGTGTTTGATCTGAGCTATCCATTTTACGTGGCCCATTGTGATACATTTCCAGCCCATTTGGAAAGGCCCATTGTGATGTATTTCTGGCCCATTTGGTAAGGCCCAATGAGATGTATTTTCAGCCCATATGGCATGGACATTGTGATGTTTTCGTAGCCCATTAATGAGGCCCATTATGATATGCATTAGGCCCATGGGTTGTGACCTGTGTGATGTATCTGAGGCCCATGTGAAGGGCCCACCTGTTGTGTATTTGAGCCCCAGGTATGAGGCCCACTTGATTGTACATTGAGGCCCATTGAGATGTATTTTCGGCCCATGTGATGTAGCCCACTTGATGTACATGAGGCCTAGGTGATGCGGCCCATTATGATGTATTTGAAACCCATGGGTTGTGGCCCATTGTGATGTATTCGAGGCCTATGGGTAAGGCCCATTGTGATGTATTCGTGGCCTAAGGGCAAGGCCCATTGTGATATGTATTATGATGTGAGGCCCACTTGATGTATTCGAGGCCCAGGTATGTGACCCATTTGATGTATATGAGACCCATGTGTAGGGCCCGCATGCTATGTATATGAGGCCCATGTGCAAGGCCTACCTGTCGTGTATATAAGACCCCTTAATGTGGTCCACTTGATGTATATTGAAGCCCATGGGTTGTAGCCCATTATGATATATTTGAGGACCGTTGGTAATGGCCCATGATAATGTATATTAGGCCCATGTATTCAGCCCATTGTGATGTATATTAGACCCTTGTATGAGGTCGTGGGCCCACTGTATGCTCGGGCCTATGTGGGCCACTCCTTGGGAGCAATGTTGGTTGAATGTCCACATTGATGAGGAATGATGGTTGGACGTCCACATTGTGACCTTTGAAAAGGCCTAGCTATATATCCTAGAGGAGGGGGTGAATAGGACTATGCTAAAAATTTATAACAGCAAAAATTAAAGGAATATGATAACCAACAAGATAACAAAATAAACCACAATACAAGATTGAAAGGCAACCTCAAAATTCAGATCTTGAGAGGTTGATACAAATGTTGTTCTAAGGACAACCTTATACAAAAAACCAGAGTTTATGGTAGGAAAACCTGATTTCTAGAAAGGTCTTTGTATCAAGTCTTAAACCGAAGAGGAATAAAAAATAAATACAAACTGCACTGAAGAATAACTTGTAATCACAAATATGTATTGTTCTAGGGACAACCATGCACCATAAAAATGGCAGGGCAATCTTACTGGAACAATCCAATATCAAGCTGATAAATGAATAGTAAGAAATTAATTCTAAATTATTACAACATTCCCCACAATGCTTGAAATAAATGATTACAACATTCACAACCACATGTACATCCCTCAAATGAATAAATAAAGATATGAAATAAAAACCATTCCACCACAAGTTAAGGGATTATAGTGGTTCGCCTGTGTGTTCACCAACTGTTATACAACAGCCACACAAAATGCTACTCCACTCCTAATATCCTCACACAGGGGATATTAGCATTCACTAATAATGTAGGTTTTCACATGTTCACCAAAAACCTTTACAATTGTGTTTTTGTCTGTGGGCTTACATAATTTAAAAAAACCCCACTTCTGAGTTTTCCTGGCTCTCCTCAGATAACCAATACAATGAGATTTTTCTGACGAATCTCAAAAGAAACCAAAAGAAAGTAAATTACTCAAACCTAAAATACCTGGATTTCTCCTTCGTTGTAGTAGCCCAGAAGAACTAATCAGAGTAGAAGTTCGAATCAACGTTCAATGTCCAATGCTCACTTTAAATGGTTCTAGTTCTAATTGATTTTAAATTAAACCAAATTGGGTGTAGCTCTATTTGATTTTAATTCCAAGAAGAAGGAATACAGCAATTCCTCTTTTCAAATCAGATTGGAATTCAAGAACAAAATCAAATAATGAAAGCTAACAAAAGAGAATAAAAATTAAGCACAATGTAGCTTAAAATGAATACTAACTTATCTCAGAGTGGAACCTTGATATTACTTGAATTACTTGTCCAACCTCTGAAATTCGTGTTCAATTTATAGGTGAACATATCACGTGTTCGACTGGTCTTACAGCTTCTACGACTGGTCGAAGGACCAACAAAATTTTAAAAAAATCAGGCGCGATAAGATTTTCAGTTACACGACCGGTCGTGGGTACCCTATGACTGGTCGAAGGTCTCCTTCAACCGGTCGTGGGTACCCTACGAATGGTCGAAGGTCCCATACGACTGGTTGAAGATGACCAATCTTAACGCTCTACTTTGAGTTGAAGAACCATAACCGGTCGAAGAACTAGTCGACACTGTTACAGGACTGGTCGAACAGTCTCTAGGACTGGTCGAAGAATAACCAGAAAATTTTAAAAATCCTCAACAACTTAGGACTGGTCGCGGAATTTCTTGGACTGGTTGAACCAGTGTTAGGACTAGTCGAATAGGGTATACGACTAGCCTTAGAACAGTTCAAGTCACTTATAAAAGATATATGGATTATGTATCCAAAGTGACCTACTCTAAAGGTCAACCTCAAGTCAGCATACCTCAATAGTGAAGTAAGGACATTGAAACTTGAATACCAGTGAACTTGAGTATCATGAAGATTGAGTTCTTAAACTTGAGATCTTCAACTTGAAAAACTTCTGAGAACTTAAACTTAAAAACTTCTGAGATCTTCAACTTGAATAACTTCTAAGAATCTGAGAGCTTCTAAAATCTTCACCTTCGAGATCTTCAACTTGAATAACCGTGCTTGTTTACTCGAAGTAAATCTTGTGTCTTGAATAGATCTTTTGTTCATCACATAAAAAAGTTTCAAAGCAGTGTCTTTGTCACCACAAATTTGACAATCACAAGGGGCTATTCACTATAACACTTACAACCTTCCCTTAGGCCTTATTAGGCCACTCTCATTAATGCCAGTTGCTGATTCTGATCATCGAGGTCAATTATTAATCGATTTCGATTATTGTGGTCAATTACAGATTTTGATTATCGTGGCCAATTGCCGATTCCGATTATTAATCGATTTCGATTATCGCGACCAATTATCGATTCTGATTATTGTGACCAATTACCAATTCTGATTAGCGATCGATTCTGATTATCGTGACCAATTGCTGATTCTGATTGTCATGGCCAATTGTCGATTTCGAATTGTCGAGTCCGATTGTATAAGCTGATTCCAATTGTTAAGGCCGAGTATCGAGGCCGATTTCGATTTATCGAGGCAAATTGTATAGGCCGATTCCGATTTGTCGAGGCAAATTGTATAGGCCGATTTGATTTGTCGAGGCCAATTGTATAAGCTAATTTTGACTGTCGAGGCTAAGTATCGAGGCCAATTTCGATTTGTCAAGGTCGATTGTATAGGCCGATTCTAACTGTCGAGGCTGAGTATTAGACCGATTCTAATTGTTGAGGCCGATTGTATAGGCCAATGCCAATTGTCGAGGCTGAGTGTCAAGGCCGATTCCGAGTGTTGATTCTAATTGTTGAGGCAGATTTCAATTGCCAAGGCCGATTGTCGAGACCTATATAATGTATATGTGATGTGTAGTTGAGGCTCATTGTGGTGTGCATTCAGCATTTGTGATGTATATGCAGCTCGTGTTTAAGGCGTAATGTAACGAATATAAGGTCTATGTGATGAGGCCCATTGTGATGCATTGGAGGGTCATGTGATGGAGTCCATTGTGATGAGGACCATGTGAGAGGCCCATTGTGATGTATATTAAGCTCTTGAGTGAGGCCTATGGTATTGTATATTAGGTCCTTGTGTGAGAACATGGGTCGACTATATGTTAGGCTCTATGTGGGCCATTCCTTTGGGGCAATGTTAGTTAATGTCCACATTATCTAGGCCGGTTGTCGATGTTAGTTATTGATACTGATTATGAGTATGTGACAGCATAGCATCATGATACATGCTCATACGAATCATCTGCATTTTGTTATGAGATGTGGTTGACCATTGCATATGTCATTGGGCAGGTTGTTATGAGACTCCTTGATAGGCGAGGGTTATCTCACATGAGCACACGATATGCGTAGGATTGATGCATGACTAGATTGTATGACTCATGCATCTTATATTGTGATTACTGTATGCCTTAGCGATATCAGGGCCGTAGCCTCCACAGGCATATCGTGGATGGCCAGATAGGACACTGAAAATCTGTTCTAGCATCGGGCTGCCATAGATGGCCCTGGGTGAAAATTTCTAAACCCTCTTGGTAGCAGAGGATGCCCCAACGTTGAGACCGAGTGGATACATGAGCGCCAGAGTGCCGAATACCAGGAGGCCGCCTCTCCCACTGTGTCATGGTCGGTTGGGAGGGGGTGTGGCCTTACCCGCCCAAGGGTAGGGGACATAGCTAGACTGAGTTTTATCAGCTCATGAATGGGTCCGCTATCGACGTACCGAGTAAATATTGGCTGATTACTGGTCAGGAGGATAGTGAGGTGTCTTCCACTTGCATGGTCGCCTGTCAGTGGGCAGTGATTTGCATGTAGAGTGTACTAGACCTCGGTGATGATCCCAGAGATGAACTATACTGATACGTGGACTTATTGTGCAGGAGTTGCATACATATTCATTCACTATCCACTCAGGTTGGTGGTGTGCAACTATTTGTTACGTGTACCTTCGCAATGGCTAGGATTTTGGTTAAGGTGTGTGACTAACCTGAAATCAGGAGTTTACCACATTGAGTCTGATTATCCACATTAGGTATGAGACTGGTTTGGATAGAAGTCTCTTGTGATAGACTCCATAGTTTGTAATATTACGTACTATCATCCTGACTCCACACTCCAGCATGATCATTCCATTCGCACCACATATTACATACATCCGCGACATATGGCATTTTGGATTACTTTATTTCTATACTTATACGGTCTAAGTACGACTGACGCTATACGTGAACTCATCAGAAATCTTATATTGCATTGTATTATCGACATATGGTATTTGGCACTTTATGACTCCTCATTTGCATAGCTGATCTGTATTGCGTATTCTAATATTGATTGACCTATGGACTTGTTAGTATTTTTTCTTACTTTGATATCGTATGATTCATGATCTTACCAGTATTTTCGATGTTGTATGATTGTGGCATTGTATTGAATACTTGACACTTACCTTGTGCACACACTTATACCACTCTTTAAGCTTTCTATAAGCTTATGCATGATAAATGCGTGCAGATGATGTTAGATTGCAGTAGCGTGGAGCTTGGAGCATGTAGCTAACTTCTAGGGCTTTGATTTTGATATATGTATTTTCCTTTCAACATTATATTGAAATGTTTATATTAGTGGATATGTGATGATGATGTTGTCTTTGTAATTTGGGTATACTTGTGATTATGCTTATTACGAGCTAAATGTACATAAAAAAATCCTCCTTGTAGGATTCCAGGATCAGAATCTGGCGTATAGACCCCAGGAGCTGAAAATGGGATACTATGGAGGCTGTCAACACCAGATTCGGTGATCGAGAATTTTGAGCCCAGTTTCTGAGTTTGGGGTGACAGCCCATGTTGTGTTCAGTAGCCTGGGTTATGTACTAGAGATCTTGGTTCCCTAAGGGTGTGTCCGAGATCGCGTCCTTTGGATTTGAGCAGAGTCTAATAGAATACTGATCTAGAATTGGTCCTTTCCTTGTACCTTGTTGTTGCGTTGGCGGCTTTGGTTTATTCTGTACCTGTACTTTTATTTTTGTTTGTTTGTTCTTTATTTACCCATTTTTGTCCATAGCGCCCTTTCGGGTTTTTACTATGACTGACTTTCCTGTCATTTTTGTCTGTAGCGTCATTTTAGATTTGCATTACGTCCCGGGTTTTTTAATCTTGCCTGCCCCTTGGCAGCTGTGTTGTTTTTACCCTTGGCGCCTTTTCAGGTTTTCACCAAGTATGCTACATGCCCGTTGTTTGTACTCGAGTTGCCCTTTCAGATTTTTAACTCGCTCTTTTTGTTTAGGCATACTTTTCTCTCTCTTTTTTTTTGAAGTGCTGGAAGAGACAGAGAGGTTTCCTTCATAGCCGGCCAATTGGTTACCCTTTTGTCCTTATCTTTGATTACAATCGTAAGCTGTTTTATGTTGATTGGATTATTTGGGGATAATCTTATTTTCCCTTTTGTCTTCCTTTTGAGGTTTTCTGTCTTTTCCTTCTTTCTCTTTCTTGTTCTTTTTTTATTTCTTCTTCTTTTTATGGGTACTTTTTATGGGAGAGATGATAGATATTTATTCATTTTTTTTTTGGTCTGGGGAAGTATGGATACTTTTTGGTGGGAGATGAGTATATATATATATATATATATATATATATATATATATATATATATATATATATATATATATATATATATATATATATATATATATATATATATATATATATATATGGCGGACGAAGGTTTTTTTTTAAATTTTGGTTGGGAGAAGTGATGGGTACAACTTTGCGATTATAATTATTGATAAGGTTTGGTATGGTTACCCATAATAGATTTTTACGTCGTCGGTGTTGATGGGCTCGGGAAGGTCTTCTCCTCTTAGACTAGCGAGCCGAAGAGCACTCCTGGGAGTAGCTTTCGAATGATCAACGGTCTGTCCCATAAGGGGTTGAACTTTCCTTTGGGATCTGGCAAGTGTGGCGGTAAGATGCGCTTCATAACTATATTGTAAACTTTAAAACTCCTTTTTCGAACCCTCTTGTTGTAGGCCCGTGCGATCCTTCTTTAGTAGCATTGCGAGTGACTTAGCGCATGCGGTTTTTGTCTGCCATATGCAGTTGATCGTATCTTGCTTGTTACCACTCACCTTCCTCGACTTCACTTTTCAGCAATATCCGTAGTGATGGGATTTCGATTTTGACTGGTAGCACTGCTTCATATGTTAGTTGTATGGAATTGTACCTGTAGCAGACCGTATAGACGTCCGATAAGCCCAGAGTGCGTATGGGAGCATTTTTGACTAGTCGCGATACGTCTTGACCATTTTCTCTAGTATGTAGATGATAGTTTTGTGCAGCTTCGACCCCGCCATTCATTTGAGGGTGGTAAGGGCTTGATCGATGACGTTAAATCTTAAATTTATTGAGGAAATCGTCCATCCTTTTATTGAAGAACGGAGTCCTGTTGTCTGTAATAATGGCATGAGGAACCCTGTGCCGGCTGATGATATTGTTCTTCATAAACTTAATTATGTGAGATGTTACGATGGTGTATAGGATGTTGCCTCTATCCATTTTGTGAAGTAATCTACTGCCACCAAGATTTACTATGTCCGTTTGAAGCTTTGGGGTTGACTTTGCCGATGATGTCAAGTTCCCATATAGAGAAGGGCCATGGTGTCATTAAGTTGTATAATTAGCAAGCAGGCGCATGGATCTGGTTCGCATGCTCTTGGCACTTGGAAGTACTTCCTGACGTGTTTGCAGCAATTTGTTTCCAGGATTAGCCAATAGTAGCCAAGCTGTAAGATCTTCTTTGCCATCATATGTCCGTTCATGTCTGAGCCGCATTGTACTTCATGGATTTCTGACATGATCCGAGCTGCTTCTGTTTCATCCACGTAATGGAGAAGGACTTGATCGAAGGATCCTTTATAGAGGATGCCCCTAGTGATTTTGATTGGGCTGCTAGCCATTGGATGGTGCGACGATCGATTGATGTTGCTCCTTCTGAGTATTTCTGATGCTCGAGATATTCTTTGATATCTGTGTACCACAACTAATTGTTCGGAGAGGTTTCAGCTTTATCAATCTACAGGCATAATGCGGGCTCTTCTTGGAGTTTGACGGTGAGTTCCCATTCAGCAACTCCTTTTAAAATTTCTAGCATCGAGGTAAGGGTAGCCAGAGCGTCCGCAAATTGGTTCTTGGTTAGGGCATGTAAGAGAACGTAATCTCTTCAAATTCCTCAATCAGGTTCTCCAGATAAACGTGATAAGGGATCAGTTTTTCATCCTTGGTCTTCCAGTCGCCATTCGTCTGATTGATGATGACTTGTGAGTCCCCGAAGACCCGTAACTTCTTCACGTTGAGGATAATGTCTTCTCTTAGACCATTGATACATGCTTCATATTCAGCCACGTTGTTGGTGCAGTGGAATGCTAATCGCTTAGAGATGAGAATCGGGATGTCATTGGGAGAGTAGAGTATTTCTCTTACCCCACTTCTTTTTGAGTTTGCAGCTCTGTCGAAGAAGAGTGTCCAGTCTCCTGCCTTTCTTTCTTCTTCTTCCTCGATTATGAGGATTTCCTTGTTAGGGAAGAAGGCCTTCAGTGGTTGGTAATCTGGTAGAGAGTGTGCTGCTAAATGGTTGGCCAGTGTTTACCCCTTGATTGTCTTCTGAGTGACATCAAACTCGGAAAGCAACATTTGCTATTTTGTGATCCTACCCGTTAGTGCCGATTTCTCGAACAAGTACTTTAACAAGTCCATGAGAGCGAGCAGGAGGATTGGGTGAGCAATCATGTATTGTCGTAACTGTTGCGTTGCCTAGATTAGGGCGAGGCACATTTTCTCTAAGCTTGAGTATTTGGCTTCGTACACTACCAAAAAAGTGAGCAAAGGCTGCGGACTATGTAGGTTTTTAGCTACGGATTTAATCTGTAGCGATATTACTATGGATTTAATCCGTAGCTAAAACCTACTTAATCTGTAGCTAAAGCATACCTCCCCGTTGGACTTTATTAGAGACTGATGATGCTTAAGGAGCTCCATGGGGCCCATTGTAATATACTTGTTTTATCTAAGCTGTCCATCAATTTTAAAATATTATTTCAGTGCAAGAGCCCAAAAAGTAGAAAGATCAAAAGTTTAAATGGACCACACCATAAGAAACAATGAAATATATATTTATATCATTAATATATGGTGTGGTCCATATACATCTTCGTTCTGACTCATTTTTTTGGATAAACCCTAAAAAGGAGCCGTTAAAATGAATGGACGGAGTGGATAGATAAAATACACAATGGTGGGCCCCACAAGTTCGAAACTAAATCAAGAGGGTGATGTCTGTCACCCATAAAACCCAATACTCCCGCGCTCCTCTCCCGCGCACCCAAATTCCTAAAACCAAAACCCCCCCGCTCTCTCTCTCTCTCTCTCTCTCTCTCTCTCTCCTCTCTCTCTCTCTCTCTCTCTCTCTCTCTCTCTCACCCTCTCCCTTTCCCTCGCCCTCTCGCATTCTCTCGCACTCCCTCATCCTCTCTCTGTCACTTAGTCCCATTTCCCTCTCTCTGTTTCCCAACCTCTCTGTCTCTTTCACTAGGGTTTTCAAAACCCCATGTCGTTGCAAACTCACCATTGATCTGTGAGCACATTCCGTGCTAGGGTTTTCGAAACCCCTTTCATCCAACCCTCATCACTGCCCTGGCTCATCCACCAGCCACAGCTCCTGTGACCACAACCTTCATCCGCAGCCACTGCCCCTGTTCGTGTTTACAGCGATTCTGCACATGGGATCATAGAAACTCATGATTTCTGCATTCGATTGAAAATCGAAGCAAGGAGAAACCCGATTTGAGAGAGAGAGAGAGTCTTTACCAAATGAGAAGATTGAGAAGCCACTGGTCAGGTACAGGCATGCCGCTCTTGCGAAGAAAGGGGAAGACTATTTCCTGATAAAACCAGATTGTTAGAGGATTCCTGGGAACCCTGCGGCATCATTTTCTGTGTTTACGGTAATCTCTTCACTTCTCTCTATTACTCATATCATCCAGAGTACTCTTGTATATGAGGAAAAACACAATGCTTAGGTTGGATCAGAGACTTTTCTGTTTGTTAAAAATTGGACATGCCTTTTAGTGATCCAGCTGGTTCATCTGGTGGTACTCACCGTGGAAGGTTGATGTGGCAAAGAATTGTAGTTTTCCTTGCGATGGTCCTCGATGAGATGGGACTTGTGATATTTCAACTTCAGAGGCATATACAATCTTAGCTGTGTAATAATTTTCCTGGACATGGGCAGTTGCAAAGAAAATATAGCCAATGTCACAATGCAATGGTAAGATGTACTCCCACCGGATGGCTGGGACTCTTTGATGGAAGAGATTTTTGGTCCATTACCCATCCTCAGGTGAATGATCTGGATCACTAGAAGATGAACCTCACTTGTACTAATTTATAAAGTGAATGAAAATGCTAGCATTTTGGCCGACCACTGTACACTAGCCCCATATATATACCCTTCAATTCTTTAAACTTGGAATTGGTTGGCAGATCTTTGATGGGCACAATGGCGTATCTGCTGCTGTATTCTCAAAAGAGAATTTGTTGAATCATGTTATGAGCGCAATTCCTCAAGGAATTGATAGGGAAGAGTGGCTTCAAGCCCTTCCTTGAGCACTAGTTGCTGGTTTCATGAAAACTGACATAGACTTTCAGCGAAAAGGCACGTGTTGAATACATACTCCTTTTGTGCTTCTTTATTCTTCCTTGCATCTTATGTTGTTTTGTGTTATTGGTATCAATGTTCATAACAGGGGAGACTTCTGGGACTACAGTTACCTTTGTTGTGGTTGATGGATTGACTGTGACAGTTGCATCAGTTGGGGATTCTCCATGCATTTTGGATACTCAGGGTGGTGTGGTTTCTCTGCTGACGGTTGATCACAGGCTTGAAGAGAATGCTGAAGAGAGAGAACATGTGATTACAAGTGGGGGTGAAGTGGGTAGGCTCAATGTTTGTGGGGGTACCGAGGTAGTGCATCTGTTGAACTATTTAATATTCCTGACTGAAATGTTACTTAGTTGGAAAGTGATCCTTCATATATCTTGCAATTTGTTCTTTTAAGGAGTCTTCAATTTCTTATGTGACACACAGGTGGGCCCCCTAAGGTGCTGGCCTGGTGGGTTATACCTTTTTAGATCGATTGGTGATATTGATGTGGGTGAGTTCATTGTCCCGATACCACATGTTAAGCAAGTGAAGGTGAGTTCGCATTGAGTGTTTCACACTTGCCTTCTAATGGATTTTGATCTTCATGAGTCACAATGGTTTTTCCCTTTTGCCCTTTTGACCTGTTTATTTTGATGTATAGCTTTCAAATTCTAGGGGGAGGCTGATAATTGCTTCTGATGGCATATAGGATGCCTTATCATCTGAGACAGCTGCACAATCTTTCCGTAGATTACCTGCAGAGCTTGCTGTGAAGATGGTTGTTAAGGAAGCTCTAAGGTCAAGGGGCTTGAAAGATTATACAACCTGCGTAGTTGTTGACGTCATTCCTCCTGAATATTCTCTTTTACCATCATCACCAAAAAAGAAGCAAAATGTGCTAAGTTTGCTTATATTTGGGAAAAAGTTAAGTAATTTTGTGAATAAACCTGCGAATAAGCTTTCTTCTGTTGGGGCTTTTGAGGAACTATTTGAAGAGGGCTCTACAATGCTTGCAGAAGGTATGACGTCATAACCTATCTTGTTATGACGTTGCGGCAAATATGAATGTGAGTTATGACATAATGGTGTTGAGTGTTGCTTCTACTATCCCCTTTTAGCATAAAATCGCCCTTCAAACCATGACACATTTATACCAACAAAGGTGGTTTGTGATATGTAGCACTTTTGCTATAATCTCATTTGTTAAACTTTAGGATTTCATATTTATGTTTAAATAGTTTTGTTGTATCAAATTCTATCATTCTTCCATTAGATCTTTGAGAACCAATCACTTACAACCACTTTTTAGGAAATCAGTACCAAGAAAATGATAGGCACCACCATGGTGATGACCTTTCTCCAAATTTAGGAAGAGAAGCTCACTAGGTGGGCTGGTGTGCACGTTGATTCATACTATAGGTTGTTCCATTGCCTGATGAGCTGACCGACCTGAATTTTGTGCCAGGTAAATCTCCACGGCGTGACCTTCCATTTTCATTGTACTGATGTGCTACAAAAGTGGCATGTTGAAAGGAAGGGTGTTATAGTAACCACAAGTTGTGGTACCTTGCTAGTAGGTGATCAGTTCCAAATCTTTAACTAGCTATAGCTCTCAATTATTAAATGCTATTATTTATTATGGTTTAAAACATTATAGATTGGTTTGGTGCAATATAAGTGTTACTTGACATTATGAGTGACTAGGGGGCATGTGTCCTTTTTTTAGGGCCATGATTGCATTTGAAATGGGTCCCACCTGCTTCAACGGTTCTTGGTCATTGACGCATTTGCTTTATGTTTTGCAGTGGTTTGTTTATCGGAACCTCGTATTTACACCGGAAAGGCATGTAGTTGTAAGCATACTAGCTACTGACAAATCTCATTCTCCAAAATTTCTTAAATTTATAAATTTCTCATGAGAATTTTAAGTTTCACTTAAGGGCCTATTTTAATTTGTGAAAAGCATGGGAAAGAAATAGTCTTTCTCGGATAACTTCATTTCCAAGACACTTGAGGAAAAGAAAGCATTTTTTTTCTTTTCTTTTTAACAGACTCACTCACACCTCACAATGTCATCCTGCTGTCATTTATTTAGGTTTGTTGGTTGCTGCAATGGTGGAGGTCTTGCTGAGGGAAAGTCTCGGTGTTGTTGGTTGTCCAATGTTGTTGGACTTCCTCTTTTTCGTAGCTGCAGGGCCGTCTCTTTGTGGTTGGAGATAATTGTATTTTCTATTTTACTGGTTTTACTTTTTATTGCATAGGCTAATGCTGTGAGTTGTAGGTTTCATAGGTCAAGGGTGACCCCTTTTTTGTTTTGGAGCCTACTTGAGTATTTGTTCACCTTTTTTTTTTCAGCAAAGTTACAGGTGGTGTGCTCCCACCTTTATGCAAAAAATAAAAAATAAAAAAAAAAATAAAAACGAAAGATTTAAGTTATGGAAAGAGTGGAAGAACTCAGGGAAATTGAAGTGTAAGGTAAGAAGTGAGGTTTGTAATGAAAACATGATTGCATTTACAAGTACATGTGCCAATATAGTTGGGAGATTTTCAGTAGGTTGGCCACATTGTTTTGAATTTTGGCCTAAAAATCAGGTTGTTTAGCTCCTAGGTAGGCCATAATATGCCAAAAAAAAGAAAGAAGAAAAGAATTATTGGCATAAAAAAAGAAGTCATCTGTGGATAAAGTGTAAGGAGTACTTTGTTTCTTATGCCACAAAAATCCTGTGGATAACGTGTAATGAGTATTTTGTGATTAGGTTCCTTCCACAGTTGTCTTTCTGCTCTGTATTTAGTGTTTATTAAGTTGTGTGTGTATGTTTGTAGTTGGAGCTGAAGTAGATGATGATAGGATTAAGTTGTGGCTTCTGGTGGTGGTGGCTTCAAAATCGAAGAGGCCATACTTTGAAGTGCAGCCATTATGTTCTGTCAACTTTCTTGAAAAGCATTCCCCTACCATGTGTCATTTATTGCCATGGAAATAGGTTGGTTTGATAATTGTGGTTTTTTCCAAGAGGTTGTCGTTTTCTACTTATCCATATTAAGTTCTGGGTATTTTTGGTATACTTCTTTGATTTCGCTCTTTATGCAAGCAACCTTCTAAATTGTACTTTTGTCATTTCTGAGTTACATTTTCATTACAAGGGAACATTTCAGTAAAATGGCAAATCTTGTTTATTTCTTTTTCCTTGAATAATGAAGTGGTTGTAGAGTAAATGCAAATGTTGCAGCTCCTACGTCCTTCTACTATTACTATATTTACTCTTGAAATTTTCCTTTTTTTCCTTTTCTTTCTTGAATTTTTTTCTTTTCTATTTTGCAATAAGTAATAAATTGATTGAAGATCAGATACTTCACCATTTCCTTCGTTTCATTAGTTAAATTTCAGTCGAGAAGGAAAACATCTATGTTGGTGCCTGTTAGATTTAACATTGTTGTTGGTTTGATTCCTCCTATAGGTAAGCTTGCAACAGTAATTTGTTTATAACTGTAGGTATTTGTGTGGCCTTTTAGATTATTAATAAAACTCCATCATTCAAAAAAATGACACAACTCTATAAATATCTAGGTTGTATTATTATAAATCACATCATTTTAGGGCATGAGACAACGAATGAGGCAGATCCAAAGCTCAAGTAGACCCCATCACAGAAAACGATTGGGATTAAACACCTCCCATTAAAAAATTCTTTGGGCCACGTAAGTTTTTGATTAAGCTAATATTGTATTTTCCATTATTATATGTCTTTGTTAACTTATAAATAATTTGGTTCTCAAATAAACATCATGGTGGGCCTAGGAAGGTTTCAAAGGTGATGTCACATTTCCACTGTTGCACCAAATTTTATTAAATATCATAAAATTCTAAAACTCATCAAAACTCCAAATGAGATTGAAAACAGATATCTATAAACATACATGACTTTTCCATTAAAACCCATCAATGCCTCACGGTGTGTGTGTTTTTTTAGTTGTCTTTTCTACCAATAATACATACTTGTCTGGGTGCCAGGTTCAAATATGCCCTATACGCCGCAAGCAATTGATGTTCCGAGGAAGGCTAAAGTTCTGATTATTCCAGAAAAGGCTGCCAGTGCCGGAGGGGTATGAATATTTTTGGACAATTAAAATTGAAAAATATCCTATGGGCTTTTTTCAACAAACTGTTAGCCTTTTGTTTAATGGGCCTTAAGTCCTAAGTAAATATGTTGGAGAGACTGAAAAGAATTTAAGGGACCTGTTTGCTGATGCTAAGAATGACCAACAGACTCCGGGTGAGCAACTTTGCTTAGAGAAATGTCATGTTTTATAGTGATGGCTATGCCATACATGCTTGTTTTGATAGTCTAATTTGTATTCCTTTCTTTCCTTGTTTTAGGTGATCAAAGTGATCTGCATGTTATCATTTTTGATGAAATTGATGCTATTTGCAAGGTATGTACCTTATTAAACTTCCACTTCAATGTACCTCAATTTATCCTTACTGTAAATGGAGAAAGAGTATATTGCACTGGATATGGATGAATTTCAATAGTGATAGCATTTCAAAATTGTGCTTATATATATGTGTATGTGTGTGTGTGTGTGTGTGTGTGTGTGTGTGTGTGTGTATGGGAAATGGTACTATGAGGTCAACCTCATGGGAACTTCCCATGAGGTCAAGCTGTGTGGGCCCCACCGTGATGTGTGTTGAACATCAACACTGTGCATTTGATGGGTCATATACGAAACTCAGGTGGGATATCCCAAAAATCATTCGTGCATTTTAGAGAACCACTTACATTGAACTACAATCATTGCATTTTTTTCATGCAGTGATTGCACCATTCATGGGATTTTTGCTGCATTTATTTAGTCCATCCATCTTGTTATCGTAGTGGTTTTGCTGATAGTTGGGTAAGTGCTGGTGTATGTATTTTAGTTGGCATACTTACAAGATTAAAAAAAGCAAAAAGTTTTACTATTTCAGTAATCTTCATACCATTTGTCCAACCACGTTCATTTAGTTCGCGAAGGATTATGGTTAAACCCCAATTTAAACCTGATAAGGGGACTGCTCCTAGTTGGCTTAAAACTTGATTAGATACATTCTTCGTTTCACTTCTATGAAATTTCATTGTATTAAAGAAGTCTTGTACTAAGAAAGATTTGATTCACAACTTAGAAAATCACAAAGCAATAATATTTTTGTGAATTCAAATTCCTCATGTTTTAAGTAACCTTGGATTCAAGCATGGCTTAAATTGAAATTCCTTCAATGCAAAAGAAAAGAAGAAGAATAAGAAACTTTCTCGACATTCATCATTTCATTTATCTGATATTCAGTTGTAGTAAAGATGTCTTTTACTAAAAAGATTTGGACAGTGGGAAGTTTTTGTGAACTCGAATTCCCTATGTTTGTTTAAATAATGTTGTATTGCTCAATGAAGTTTTCTTTCCTTGCATTCATCTAGTTTACATTCAATCCAAACAGGCCTTTATGGTATAGTTGCTTTCGCTGGGTTTAATGCAGAAATCTTCGCCAACTTCACAGAAAGACAATAGCATCAGTGGCCACAGATTGCAACCTAGATTTAAATAAGGTTTGAGGTGCCGTCAACAATGCTAACAGAATCCTCCAGGTCAGATTGTTGATTGGACCTGATTTTATTTAAATGATCTTAATAATCCATTTTATTTAAATGAGCAGACCCAGATGTGGGTCGGAGCTATCCGGATGTTGAGCGGGGGTCCCTGGAAGGTGGGAACCACTGTTATGACCATGATGAAGCTGTCCATTTCCTATGGATAACATTGGAGTGGCCTGGCCATTTGGACAGACCGTGTTTATGTATTTGCCTGAAATTAATGGAGCATATCCGGATGTGTGTCAGAGCTATCCGGATGTTGAGTGGGGATCCATGGAAGGTGGGAACCGTTGTTATGACCATGATGAAGATGTCCATTTTCTATAGAAAACATTGGAGGGGCTTGGCCATTTGGACAGGCCGTATTTATGTATTTGCTCGAAATTAATGGAGTAGACCCAGATGTGCGTCAGATCTATTCAAATGAACGGGGGTCCCTGAAAGGTGAGAACTGCTGTTATGACTATGATGAAGCTGTCCATGTCCTATGGACAACATTGGAGGGGTCTGGCCATTTGGACAGGTTGTGTTTATATCTGTATTTGCAAGTATCACACCCTTAACCTAAACCACACCCTAAACCTATTCTCAATTCCCTAAAGCTATAACTTATAACCTATAACCTAAACCTAATCCTAAACCAAAACCTATAACCTAAACCTTAACCTAAACATAAACCTAAACCTAAACCTATAACCTACACTTATAACCTTAACCTAAACCTATTCTCGAATCCCAAAAACTATACCTACACCTAATCCTAATCCCAACTCCCTAACCTAAACCTAAACTTAAACTTGAAAATCCAAATTTAAACTCAATCCCAAACTCGAACCCATTTTCCTAAACTTATACCTAAACCTATACTTATAACCTCTAACCTCTAACCTTAACCTTAACCTATAACCAAACCTAAACCTATTCTCAAGTCCCAAAACCTATACTTATAACCTAAACCTAAACCTAAACCTATACTTATAACCTATAACCTATAACCTAAACCTTAACTTATAACCCAAACCTTAACCTATAAACTAAACCTATAACCTAAAACCTAAAACCTAAACCCAAACCTAAACCCGATCCCGAACCCGAACCCGATTTTCTAAACTTAAACCTTAACCTATAACCTATACTTATAACCTTAACCTAAACCTATTCTCAAATCCTAAAACCTATACCTACACCTAATCCTAATCTCAACTCCCTAACCAAAATCTAAACCTAAACTTAAAAACCCAAATTTAAACCCAATTTCGAACCTGAACTCGATTTCATAAACCTAAACCTAAACCTAAACCTATACTTACAACCTATAACCTATAACCTTAACCTTAACCTATAACCCAACCTAAACCTATTCTTAAATCCCAAAACCTATACTAATAACCTAAACGTAGATCGAAATGTAAACCTAAACTTATACTTATAACCTATAACCTATAACCTATAACCTAAACCTTAACCTATAACCCAAACCTTAACCTATACACTAAACCTATAACCTATAACCTATAACCTAAAACCTAAACACAAACCTAAACCCGATCCCGAACCCAAACCTGATTTCATAAACCTAAACCTTAACCTATAACCTATACTTATAACCTTAACCTAAACCTATTTTCAAATCCTAAAACTTATATCTACACCAAATCCTAATCTCAAATCCCTAACCTAAACCAAAACCTAAACTTGAAAACCCAAATTTAAACCCAATCCTGAACCCGAACCCTATTTCCTAAACCTAAACCTAAACCTATACTTATAACCTATAACCTATAACCCTAACCTTAACCTATAACCCAACCTAAACCTATTCTCAAATCCTAAAACTCATAACCTAAACCTAAACCTTAACCAAAACCTATAACCTAAACCTAAACTTATCACTTAAACCTATTCTCAAATCCCAAAACCTATTACCTAAACCTAAACCTTAACCTATAACCTAACCTAAACCTATTATCAAATCTCAAAACCCATAACCTAAACCTTAATCTTAACCTAAACCTATAACCTATAACATAAACCAAAACCTAAACCCGAATCTGAACCCGAACCCGAACTTGAATCCCTAAACCTTAAACTAAACATATAACCTAATCCTATACCTAAACCTAAAACCTAGACCTAAACCTAAACCTATAACCTATAACCTAAACATATAACCTAAACCCTGACCTTAACCTAAACCTTAAGCTAAACTGTAACACCCCGTACTTTCGGTACTCGGGTATCACCACGTATATCCAAATTAGCTTACATATATGCATTGACCCACATAATTTGCCTTACACGTCACTATCCAATGACCCTCAATCTATTCATCTTAATCCTTAGATTTTATACTATGACAATTCACAACATCATAATAAGATTTGAGATCAATCTGTCCGTTTGACTATCACAAGTTGAACTGTATTTAAATAAATGAAAATCTTATTTTTATAATCTTGAGCATAATGACATCTCATCATACACCTATGTAGTACAGTCAAACCATATGAAACCAATGTAGGAATCAAAATCACAAGGTCCACCATTCATCGATCCACAACGTCCCGTAGGAAGATCCATCTTATTCAACTCCTAGGTTTCACCCAAACAATCATTGGAACCCCTAGAGTTATCAATAATGAAATACTAGGCAAATCAAATCGTTGGGTTGGTTTATAATGGTCCTAACTCCTAATGACCTACAGTGTGGCCCACATCATGAACTATATATATAGTGTGCAGACAATAATAAAAATAATAAATACAAAAATGATATAAATACATGTATACACATAACAAAATAAAGGAAATAAAGTAAAATTATAATTATTATATGAGAAGTAACAAGTCTTGAAGAGGTAGACAACTCATAGGGCCACTTTAACTGTTGACGATCAATTTGGGATAAATCTGACCACTAGAACCATTATAATTATCTGTTAAGGGTCAAGATTTGGTTGGCACAGCCCACCTAGGGCTCACCAACGACCCTAAATAGGCCAGCGTCCCTATGAAGGGTTCCCAATACAAATGGATGGTGTGGATTATGGTAATCGCACTTCAGCGGGTCCCTAAACATTGCATGTGCACTAAAGGTACTTATACATTAGGAACACCAAAAATTTTAGCTCGGTCAGACGGACTCAAGCGAGCACCTCTCGAGTGAGATAGAAATATTTTCTTCCCGCCTTTCTCTCTCTATTTCTAATTGACCTACTTCAATCCTATAAGTGGGCCACCACGAACGCTTTCCGAGCATTCTAAACCGTTCAAATCCTTCATGGACCCACGTATAGCCGTTTGATCCCCTCGTAAACGGATGATAGAGATCGAATGCCACCGTCCAATCCATGCCAAATATAGCCCGACCGAGCCTGTAAAGGGGAGTGAGAGAAACCGACTTTGGGAAGGACGAATCCCAGCCGTCCACCGTGAGGGCAATCTTAGCCGTCCCTCATCTCTCACTTCCTCTATAAAATGGGCCCTGTAGCCCTAGGAGTTTGCACGAAGAATGAAGAGTAAAGAGAGTGTAAGAGAAATAAAAACAGAGAGCCACTCTCTCCTCCCTCAAGCGACCATTTCTCCTTCCATTTCCTTCTTTCTGTTTCAGTTAGAATGAGGCCACAGTAATGGTTGTATTAGGAGGAAGGATGGCCAATCAATGGCCATACTTTCGGATGGAAAACGGACCGTCAAAACTACTGTGTTGCTAAAACTGTCGAGCTTCTGTTTTAACTGGGACCGACCAAACGATGGTCGGATCTCTGGCAAACATCAGGCCTGAAGGTTAACCATAGATAGGCTGGAAGCCAGCCAAATGATGGCTACGTTCACACCTAAATCGAGTATTCACATGGGTCCCTGTTTTGCAATGGAACGAGCCAGGCAATGGCCATTTTAGACACCCCTTTCAGACCTCATTTGAAGACGTGTTGAGCTCTCAGTAGAGCTTCAAGCCAGCTTAGACAATCAGCCAATCCACGACTATCGTTCCAACTGAAAGACCAGCCATAGTTGGGTCCCTGTTCTAGACTGGAACGGAGCCAATCCATGGCGCTGTTTCGGGCTGAAAACCGACCAAGCGAAAGTATCGATTTCGGGCCATGAAGCAGGTTGTCCATCAAGCCACGTAATGGCTCTGATGGGAGCTGTAAATGGACAGTCCATCAGCCATGCGGCCGCTCTGTTTTGAGCTGAGATCAGGCCTTGAGCAGGTATAAGGAAACATCCACCTGGTGGACCATGCAATGGGACCATGTGCCACGCAAGCTGGTGGGCCTTACCACGTATGATGCGGGTCCCATGGTAGCCTTAATAAGGCTGTGAATGGGTCCCAAATCGCACCTCAATCCAACTGCCATGCACTACTCTGAAGACAGCTTCCACGGCACACAGAAGAAGGCCCTGTTTTCACGTTGAAACTAGTGGGCTGACCCTGGGCCCTGCAAAATGCAGGTGGGCCTCACCAATTTCAGCTGGGCTGCACTAACGATGGGCCTCACCAAATGTAGACAGCTGACGGTGGGCCACCTCAGGCCACACGGATCTTCTGACCGTCCATCTAGGGACAATGCGTCCCTGGCCGTCCACAAGCCAACGTCCAGATTTGGACGTTGTTATTTAAAGAAAAGAAAAAACGAATATATAATTATATATATATAGCTAGCGCTCACCTGCCAACCTGTTGACAAGAAAAATTTTGAGATCTCATCATAGATGATGATTCTTGAAAATCTGAACGGTCCACCTGGAACAGAACCTCAGGAAACTCCCAATCTCAATTTTTACATTGAACCGAAACTTTGGTGGGCCCTGAAAGGTGCAAACAGTTTCTTCCCTTGATTTGAAGTTATCTTCGTTATGGGCCACCAGAATCTTAGACTAGGGTGAGAATTCACCCCTTTGGGTTTCTTGGGATTCCACATCTTATGGACCGTTCGGATTCGACACCATGCTCACGTGGGACCCACTGGATGCTCACATGTATAATACATACGTGAAACAAGTAGACAGTGCATACATTTGAAACAGTTTACGTGAACCCTATGCCAAAGAAGAAAAAGTTGAGATCTCATCATACCTGATGAGTCTCGAAAATCTGAACCGTCCACATGGAGCAGAACCTCGAGAAAGCCCCTGGTTCCAATTTCTATTTTGAACCAAAACTCCTGTGGGCCATGATTGATGCAAACAATTTCTTTCCTTGAAATCACATTTATCTTTGCCATGCCCACCGGAATCTTAGATTAGGGTAAAAATTTAATCCCTAAAATTTCTCGAGATTTCACATCTCATGAACCGTTCAGATTTGGCATACATGTCACAGGTGTAAAGGTGTGCACATGCCTAGATACATAGGTAAGCATGCCTCATTTATCCATGCATGGTGAGTCCCGCCTGGGTGGCACGCACTGTTGTGGACGCCGGATGTAGACTTTCCAAGGTCTGAACGTGGTGTGCCTGGACACACATCCACTCCGTCCACCAAGAGCTGGTGTGATGCATGTATAATATATATATTCATGCACATACATACAGTATATTGCAAACAAAATACACGTGCTGCATACATAGATATACTATATAACGTATATAATCTATACATATAAACCGTATGACGTAATATATGATGTATACATGGATACACTGAATGATGTATATGTAATAGGTGTAGTGTGCCGACCATCCATATGGTGGTGGGCTATGTATTGGGGTTCCACCATGATGAAAATGCTTATCTACGTGGTTCATGCAATGGACCCCACCAACTAAATAAATTATATATTAAGCCCACCTATTAGGACAAGTATTGTCGGGCCTATACTCCTTTCAAATAAGTGTCCAAACCATCATGATTAGGGCCATTCGACCAACCATGGCATCCTAGAATCTTAGGATTTATCAGCTAATGCCAGGGATATCTCCAGGAATCTGTTCAAGTGACGCAGAGACTCTAGTTTCTCAAGAGGGCTCACAACAAAGGTTACCCTACAGCGTATCTGGTGATGATTCTTTCCCCTTAAGCTTTCCACCCTTAACTAGACTAAAAATAACAGCTTTGTTAGTATAAATGGCTAGCTAGACTAACGATGAACTGTGTGTGGAAATAAACCGTATTTACTTGATTTACCTGTTTAACATGATAATTCTCATGCTTAATGTTATTTAGATTCTTAATTTTCTCTGAACTGCTTAAGTGAATAATCTAGTCCTTTATTCCATGTAAATTCAGTTGTTGTATATTGATAGGAATACGTGTGTCATTCCTTATTTTCCTTTTATATTGTTATATATGTTGCTACGACACACATACTGCTAAAATCTCTCCATGGGAAGTCCTAGTGAAGGAGAGTCCGTGCTTCGGGTATAACTAGATTGGTTGTAACATAAGTAGGCCCTTGACATGGAGGTTTTGGTTGTGGTGCTTGACCATAGGGTTTACCATCCATGTGTGGTTTCACCTAACTGACTTGGGATGGACTCCATAACCCTTCCAAATACCGTTGTTTACTCGTTCCTTTTGAATCATTTACGCCGGCATGTTTAAATAACCACTTTTGGTAGTTTCAACATTCCATCCCTAGTCGGCATTGGTGGTAGCCCCTTTATGTTAAATTGATTGACCACATGTTCGTGGGTGCTACACACACCCTAAGACGGTAGTCTCATGGGCCGGGGATGGTGGAATGGGACACTATACCCGAGTCGTCGGCCTACGCTGGGCCATGTGCTCCCCGTAGTGACCTTGAGCTTACTTAAATTGGCTGGTTGCAAATGGACTAATAATGGGCTGACAAGTCATGCATACATGGCATATTTCGATGACTTGGATTACTCTGCTCTGCGATTACGCTGCGTGTTGTGCTTATGACCAGTCATTCGATTGTGATATTGACTCGGATTATCATGCCCTGCAATTACACTGCGTGTTGCACTGATAACCAGTCTTATCTCTGGGTGACGACCCCAATGTCCGTCCGGATGTTTTTCCCGGGACATAGGCCATCTAGATGTTTTACCCGGGCCGATGATCATAGGTCGTATGAATGTTTTACCCAGGCCGACGATTGCATTCATACATCCATGCATTTAATAAGATTGCATTTACTGTGTTTTGGATTGCCTGTATGCTTTTATATTATTCCTTATTTAGGACAGCGGTGTGTAATCTTAATGGGAGATTATACTGAGTTGGCCACTCATCCATCAAATATATAACTATACAGGTAACATAGCTGGTCCTGATGATGTTCACATTCATATTGATGAGGAGTCGGGTTCAAGTACTAGAATCGCATGATTGTATCTACCTTGAGGAGCTGAGGGGTCTTGCAG